>JAOUQW010000049.1:9379605-9394649 GCA_028565825.1 Olivaichthys viedmensis
ACTCACACACTCAGACTTACACACACACTCACTCAGACTCACACACACTCACAGACTCACACACACTCATTCACTCATACACAGACTCACACACTCAGACTTACACACACTCACTCAGACTCACACACTCACTCAGACTCACTCACTCAGACTCACACACACACTCAGACTCACACACACACTCAGACTTACACACATATACACTCACTCACACTCTCTCTCTCACACACACTCACTCGCACTCACACACACACTGGAATGTCATTATGAGCTGAGAAGGACAAATAAGTCATCAATACCACAGAGACAAAAACACATTGGTCTCCTGCTGTCTCGTGTCTCCTCCTCTGACAATGAGTCATTTATTTTTCTAAATAGAAATTAAGATAAAAGAAACCGATAAAGACACAAGAGTCAAAGTGATGAAAACATCAAACACCAGTGTGTGATGTAGTTAATCATATAGAACCCTGAGTCAATAAAACCATGACATTAAAGAAGTACTTCAGACAAAAATCTAATGTTTTGTAATTGATCAGCTGAGACATGTTCATTGTCTGAAATTTGCTTCTTTAGTTTTGCACTGGAGCTATGAGGCTAATGTAGCTAACAGATAATAAAAGTCTATGTCACCCAAAATCAAACATTTGTTGCAAGATCCATAATCGCATTTTAAAAAAATGGGTAAATTCAAGTTCAAGTAGGTTTTTATTGTCATTCCTCCATATACCTCGTATACATTAAAATGAAATACAGCAGCACGCTATACAGCACTACATAAAGTGCAAATACACGACAGTGTAAATATACACTATACAATAAATACACAGAACAAGAGTCTGGTGGTGGTGGCACGGATGCTGCGGTACCTTCTGCCAGACGGCAGGAGGGTGAAGAGTCCATGAGAGGGGTGTGAGGGGTCATCCACAATGCTGGTGGCCTTGCAGCGCTTGTGGTAGTCCACAGAGTGTAAAATTATAAAAAAATTATAATGAGAATAAAAAATTCTCATTATTGCAAGAATTTTGCTGCAGGTTTTCCTAATTGGATTTTGGTCCTGACTGTTGTATAGGGCTTGTATTTTAGGCCGTCTTCAATCCTAGCCCAACCCAGCGGAAAGAGAACCAAGTTTAAGCACCAGGTTTGGGCCATGGTGAAAACGAGATAGCACATTTCCAATAATGTTCAGTAAAACTCCATTAAAAGTCTTATTTAATTACTAAGCTGTAAATTTTGTCTTGTTTTGGTAAGCATTTTTAAAAGACCATACTAATGGTGTTATTTTTAGGATACATTGAACAGCAATGCATTATCAGCATGAATCCAGCAGATGTGCAAAAAGCTACAAGCACTGGTTAGTATACTACAGTATAAAACATAAAGAAATTAAATTAGATTAAATTAGATGAAATTCATAATGAAAGGTAAATTAGTATAAATCAGTTATTTGTTTATATTTTGAGAAATTAAACCAATTAAGTTCATAATATTGTGGGCGGGTTCAAACAGAAATAACTGAGGGAGCGGGCGAGATTGGTCAGAATTTCTGCAGGTGGGATTGGGATTTTAAAAAGTCCTGCGCATACCTCTAACCTTTACCAAATTCCTAATTTGAGGAAGTGATCCCTATTCAAAAAGCAATATGATAATTTGAAAGTGGACACCAAATTTTACATAGAGTGTAATTTACATGTATATAGGCCTATTTATGGGCCGATAAATTATCTTCCCGATTTCGAAATTTTATTTAAAAGGCAAATACAGAGACATTTTTTTGCATTGACTGATATAGAACTCAAATGTGTTACTAGCTTAAACAAAATGCCTATCATCCATGTTCTTGTGGAAACTAGCTGGCACAACTAGCCATATATGCACACACAGCTCAACTCCTCAAACAATAGGACTCTGCATCACATTGACTCTCCAGCATGGCCGGAAACCCTGCCAGTCCACAGAGTGTAAAATAATAATGACAGTGTTGCAAAAACCAAGCTGTGATAATAACAAGCTCTAATGGAGCACTCTTATCGGCATTGAATTCCAATAATGGACATCATATAAAAAGTAAGTAATTACACTGTGCAAGCAGAGGGCGTCCTGAGCAAATATCATTATTATCAAATTAGAGGGGAAGGCTGGAGAAGATCATGCACACATTTGGATGGATGGCCCTGGGGATGTGAATGGGGTAGGAAATACAAAGTACTGAGGTTATCCTATAACTCCCATCTGCCGTCTGCTCTGAAACCATTCATACTGTGCTGCTATGTCATTTACTAAAGCTTTAACAGAGACCTAGTAACACTCCCAGAAATATTATAACTTCAAGCAGTAAATCCAAAAACAATTTTGACCAACAGTACCTTCAGTTACAATAACAAATGAAAAAATGCTCTAATAATACAAAAATGTTATTTGACTCTTATTTGAGTGCATTGTCTTTTAACAACAAAGTCAATTACAATTATACAATTATATACAATTATACAGCCAGTACAATTCAAGACAAAGCATACATTTCTTTTCTCCATTCTCATTATGTAGTTGGAAAAGACCTTTGGGCACCACTGACTTACTAGCAGATTAGGATCAATCTCTCAACCACTGATACTGTCAACTGTTCCTTACAACTGTGCTTTGTTACCAATTTCTTTTTATAAACTTTGCACCAAAGCAGAGTTACAAGAACGTATCCTGGAACCACCAGGATCTCACTGCATCCCAAGTAATCCACATGCAATGAAAAACACCTTCAACCTAGTAGCTTTCTTTTTTCCTTGTATCATATACAAGAGTCACAAACTTTAGATGCTGATCCATGATCTATGAGTCAACAAGCAGTGATGATTTAAACCGCTTTTCACTAGCCTTCCCATGATTGCATTTGCATTTGTTTGACACATGATGTGTTCTCTTCCTTTTTCAATGCATTAACACATGAGAAAAATAAAAATCTATATGATAACCAATTCACGTCATGCATCCCTGCAGGCCATAAACACGTAGAGACGAGGATGTGACCTCGGATGCAGGTGCAAAGATAAGGATTTGCAGCTTTTTTGCATCGCTGATCAAGGCAGTCCCCACTAGCATTCCATCAAAGTCATCATGCCATTACTTATTAAAAGTATTTGTTTTATGAAATCTTAGCCCTGAGGTGTGTTGTTTGTCCCCCCAGCTCACGTGCAATCACACACACACACACACACACACACACACACACAGAGACAGTGAGTTGACCTGCTGAACCCAGCCAGTACACTGAATCCCATGCTACCATCCCATAATTACTTCTGGCAGGTATGTAGGGACTCCTTGATGGCTTCCATGGCAACCTGGATGTCTTTGTGCTCGAAGGTCATCCCTGCCTGCATCACCAGAATGCTGCTGTAGCCCAGAGCGTGATACACACTGTCCTTGTACCTGTAACACACACACACACACACACACACACACATTACTAAACCAACTGCCAGTTTATCAACTGAATATGTTTAAAGCAATAGTTTAGCCAAATGTCCACAATGTCTCTTTACCCCAAATGTATTCGCTTTTTGCTTGTTTAGTTTTGCAAAAGAGCTACAAGGCTAAAGTTGCTAACAAGTAATGGAAGCTTATAGCCACCAGTTTAGCATCATGCAAACTGCATGTCTACATCATCACACACTCGTCGAGTTGTTCAGTGTCTCTAACAGACTTGCTGATGTGCTTTCTGACACTGTATGGTACACACACACACACACACACACACACACTGTATGACACACACTGTTATCTATAAACATGGACAAAAGGACGGCACAGAGACAAAAACAGCCGGTGCTCCATCAGCCGAATCACTTTCTTCCTCAGTAACCATGGAAACGGCGCTAAAATACTGTGTATACAAAATATAAAATATATACAAAATTTAATATAAATATATACAAAAGCCCTATTGCTTGAGAGAATCTGAAATCGATGATATAGTTTGCAATGCTTTATGGGATCTGGAGTTCAGTCCCTCATAAAAGACATTTAGACGTTTAGATTTCCAGAACTCCAGTAATATGATGGAAATGTAAATTATAGCAATAATAATAATAATAATAATAATAATAATAATAATAATGATGTAATACAGATGCCAAAACTGACAAACAAACTGAACACTTCAGGTCTGGGCAGTTATAGTTTTTTAAATGAAGGCCTTAGGACAGAAACTGGTCTTTTTAAAACTTGTTTTAATCCCATTTCCATTGTAACAATGTTGAGAACTGCAAATAATAACATGTCCATTAGACAGAGCTGTAACTGAGCTATATTTTTTGTAGAGTAACGTGTAGCGTAGTGAACTAAAGGTTTACACTGCAGTAGGCCTCGTGGTTGATTATCCACCCGCACTTAGAGATAAGAAACAGACATGAAATATACGCATCATGTTTATTTTGGCGAAGTAGTGAATACGTGGGTAGAGAGCATGATGGAACACGATCTCGCAAGCCTACTTCACACACACATACACACACACACACACACACACACACACACACACACAGACACAGAGGCTGTGATCCATCATTAATAAAGCAGTACCAGGGTTTGAGGACATCCAGAGCTTCAGTGAACTTGTTGTTCAGCAGCAGGTTGAGAGCCAGCGTGCACTCCTCTATAGACGACTTCAGATCCATCTTAGAGGCACTGCACACACAGAGAGAGAGAGAGAGAGACACACACACACACACACATAAGTAAGCCCAACACACTATACATGCTGTCTGCAGACCTGTAGAACATAAACACACACTTCAAAAGACTCACAAACACACACACACACACACACACACACACTTTTTACCTTTTGTTCTCCATGACTTGTAAACTCTACCCTTGGACAATATATAATATGTATAAATCATTTATATAACATGAGATTAGAGAACATTGGCTACTTACACTGGGATTCGATCATAGGCATCTTCAAAGCAGTCCTGCACAAAAACACACACACAAACACACACTTTAGCTCAGTATAAATCAGACACACACAAACACAACCTGCAAATACACACTAATGGAATGATGCAATGTGTATCTGCGCACACACAAACACACACTAATGCAACATTCAACTATTTAACCCTACACAGAGGATTCTGTTTACTTTGTTTCCTGACCACACCCACCTCCGCCCTAACCACACCCACCTCCGCCCTGACCACACTCACCTCCGCCCTGACCACACCGACATCTGCCCTGACCACACTCACCTCCGCCCTGACCATACCCACATCTGCCCTGACCACACCGACATCTGCCCTGACCACACTCACCTCCGCCCTGACCCTACCGACATCTGCCCGGACCACACCGACATCTGCCCGGACCACACTCACCTCCGCCCTGACCACACCCACACCCTAATGCTCATTTTAGATGGCCATCTTACGTGAAAGTGCTTCAATTAAAAATGGCTCATTTTAGCTTAATAGTTAAAAAAAATTTGGATCGGTTTCGGTATTGGTCGATAATCAAGGTTTCAGTATCGGTATCGGAAAAGAAAAAGTGTCATCGTGTCATCTTTAAATTAAACCAATCACTTTGGAAAATGATTCACTGCTTTAAAACCCTTGAAGCACTGATGACCTGTGCTGGTCAAACACATGTGAATGTTTTGGGTTTCCCCCTTACTGTTAAACAATATCTGTCACGCGCCCGGCTGAGCGCGAGACAATAGCGTGGCGGTTGCCATGACGATGACCGCCACGTGCTAGTGTGATTACGTTTCTTGTCTGTTGTCCCGTGATGTGATTGTTCCCACCTGCATGTTGTTTGTTAATAATTACTAAATGTATAAATACCTGCCTGTGTCCGTCCTGTATTGTCCTTCGTTGTTTGTGTGTGAGCACGCCTGTCGCGACGTGAGTTTCTGTTTGTTTCCCCGATCTGTTAATTAAAGATGTTGTTTATCCAGAGCGGCTACGCGTTTGTGTCCGCACCCGCGCACCTGCAGCACCTCGTGACAATATGCAGGCTATAAGCCAATGCATTCTACAGCCAGATGCTATTGAGTATCACTGAACTATATATTGACTTGTAAAGTGGCTCCGATATGAATTTGTTTTTTGCAATGTATGCAATCGGTGAGGAAATACGTTTCTAATATTACAGCGATTGTAAAATTGCAGTCTGAAGAACCGTACTAATATAGGAATGATAACTGCCTTAAGTATTCAAATCTCTTCCTGAGGAAACGAAACATCAGTGAAGGGTTCTGTTACCCCTGATCTAAGGGTTCTGTTATCTCCTCACGTTGTGTTAGTCATTGGTCCATTAGCTGAAGCATGCACCAGACCATAATGAAAAGATTATCTGACATGACATAGCGTATCTGTTTGGGAAACCCCTCAGTTCCACCTAGAACCTTTCTGTGCAGTTCTTTAGAGAACCTTTGGGCAGGGCCAATAACTATATTGCTGTATATAGTATATGATGCCATATAAAATAGTATATATTATTGCTCTACCTGAATGAACCCTACCATTTTGGGAATGTGACATACAAATTGAATTCTAAGAAAAATATTCACATAATCCATAAAGATAAACATACTCAATATCCACAACTTCTGACTTATTTTGAAGAATTACAGCAAGTGGGAGCGGAACAAAAGAACAAATGGCCTAAAAACTTTTCAACTGAAGCCAGTGCTTTGGGCCTCTGCACTTCCTGATCGCAAAGTGGCTAAACCAGCGCACAGGCCTACCAGAGGAGACGATACTAAATCTCCTGCTGAAATTAAACAATCCCATCTTGAAAAATCTGGTGAGATTCAAAACACCAAATTCCTATAGAGGCTATTACTTTTTTTTAAATGCATATCTATGTATATGATCATGTACAGCCTCAGTCCTGCCTTTCTGCTTACTGCACAGGGAGAGAAGGATTATCTTCAGCTTCCACTAGACTCCACAGAAGAATAAAAACTGATAAAAGGGAGCAGGATCTAAGCTTTATACATGACAAAACCAAAACACTGGAGGTGTGTAAAGCAAGAGCACATATGTTTGGCTTTGCTCTATTGTCATGGTTTTTAACAGGTTTTCACATTGCAAATTGCCATTTATCTACTTATCAAGTTGCGGAGAAAGGCTGTCAAGGACCTGGAAAAGCTCTGTGAATTGCTTCAGGAGAAGAACCACCAGATTGCCAGAGACATTGAGGACACAAAAACACAGTCTGTCTCCAGTGCAAGAGAATTCCTCAAACGACACAAACAACTAGAGGTGAGCCATTCATGAACTTTTATATGAAATTAAAATTTACTTATTTATTTACCTGATTAACATTTGGCAAACAGCTGATGACACAAGGGAGAAAAACACAAGATATTCCTACCCAAAGTTTGAGAAATACATTTAGTCGGTCTAGTGGCAAGCTTCTTTTATGCTATATTTCAAATACTGTTTGTTATACAATGTTACAATGTTATGAAATGTAAAGGTAATAATTAGTGGATCTTTAACCAGTTACATGCGATCCGATGTTTTATTAAGAGTTCAATAGCTGCCATCAGCCAAAGGAGCAACAGTCTGATCAAGCAGGCCAAAGCTGAACTGAAGGATGCCATTGGGGAGGCAGAGAATCAATTCTCTGGTTGGTTGAAACTCACTTGTAATTGACATTAGGCTAAATATTTACGGGCAGAACGCTATACCATTTTTTAAGTGAGGTAAAGCATCTAATAATAATTTCCTATGGGCTTGATTATGTGGCTCAAATGTTGTCTGGAGCTGGAATAAAACAATAATTAGACCTGCTAGGTAACCTTCAGGACTAGATCAGAGACTTCAAGTCCAGGATGTCTGCAAAATACAACTAACACAGTTTTCTCAATTCTCAGATCGTCAGGGACCGCTGAGGGCAATTAAAGCAAATGTGGTTAATGCCCAGGCAGAGGTTCATGCCTTAAAAACCTACAAAGACCAGGAATATCCAGTCAAAGCTCTCCAGATTGCTAAAATAAAGAGAGAGTTGGATGGCCTGAAGAAGGGCCAGCAGGTAAAGCAGGAGCTGAGCATTATTAAAAATGCTTGTGAGTGGGGAGGACGTGGTGAAGTCCTTCTTTTATTAACACACTTGACACACTCATTTTCATTTGCTATGCAATGTTTTGAATAACTTTGCACATTTTAGAAATGGTAAGTCTCAGTCTTTGTTTTTGATGGATACAGTTTTGAATGCTGTTTTGAATGCTCTAGTGACATTTCTCCCTTTATTGTTTTGCTAGGATGAACTTGAGGATGTGACTCTGCTGTTTGAGACAGATATGGCCAATCTAGAGAGACAGAATCACCAGAAACAACAGGAAGTGCTGTCTGCAATTGCCAAAGTATTTATACAATATATACAACTGTATATACAGTGTACTCTGGTCAAGAGGGAATAGACCATTATAATATTGGATATTGATGTTTTGTGGGTTGTTTTACAGCAGTGCGTGCCCTTCATCCCTCCAGTTGTAAAAATTATGGCTTTAGACAACCGCACAATGAAGAGAGAAATGTATATGCACAAACAGGTGACCTATTTATACATCTCATAAGCACAAATTTGTCAATTTTTTTTTAGGATTTTCTCGCTTTACACTTATAATCCACTTATGATTACTGATGTAAAATTGTAGAATGGCAAACGTGGATTTCAGAGAGTTAATTAATGTATTTATTCTGGTTTGCTTTTAAGAACAATACATTCCTCACTCATAGTATATACAATCTATAAAATATATTTTTATGCATCTAGGAGATAATGGAATTGGAGAATGAGAACAGAAAACTACTTAAAAGTATTCAGGAACTACAGCTGTCAAGGCCAAACATCAGTAAGAAGGTCTTTCAGGATGTTTTTCCAAAGTCAGACAAGTGAGTACAAGTTGAGGAGGATGCTCTGTGTATTTGGTGAGCTACTGGTACTCTATTTCATATAAACACAAGTGTGTGTTTTAGAAAAAAAAGTCCAGTTCACTTCCTAAACTTCCAGGACCTGTGAGCGGGTCCAGACTTCATTACTCTTATAACTACATACCTTTTCTATTAGTTGCACTGTCGTTACTGAATAATAAGCTGGGAGTTTAAGGGGTTATGCTTATTTGAAACATTACTCTTCTCCTTAATTTAGATGTCTACACCATGTTCACAGACAATAAGGTGTAGACCACGCACATTACATTCTCTGACATTTTCTAATACAGAAAAAAGGAAAAATATTATTGGTGTGACCATGGTCATAGCTTTTAGAATTTGATTCATTAAAAAAAAAAAAAATTCCAATGCAACATTTGACCTAAGATTCTCAGTCACAACTGTTTACAAACACCCTGACAATGACAAATTATATATATTAACTACAGAATTAATAGAATATGCACTTTACAAAACTAGTAATGAAGGTGAATTAATATGAAACATTAAAATGACACGAAATGGCCTTTTATCGTTAAATATATAATTATAGTAAAATATTCAATAAGCTTCAATGTTCAGTTGCTCGTCTTGCATGTTTGCCACAGCATTAAAAATTAGACAGGCATAGAGAGGAAAAACCTAGGGGAGGGAATCCATCTACTCCTGTTTCCAACAAAGACTTGGAAAGCAAAAAAGGTAATGTTCTGTTGTAAGGAGGGTAATATTACACATTTGGAAAAGGCTCCATCTTAAAGATAAATGAAGAACAGCAGCATGCTGTGCATTCATGGAATCCCAGTTGGCTATTAAAGGTTAATAAAGGTTTCACATTTCCCAACAGCTTGTTCCAAAACAGTGTGACATTTTACCCTCCATGACAATCTCTCATATCTGCAAAGAGCCAGTAACACTTTAATTCTGGACACCTTAGTTGACATAATCTGCTTACATAATCCCTTGCAAAGCATGTTTCCTATTAGGCCAAGATGTATTTATACGGGCCTTTAAATTTACAGTTTGTTTAGCTTTTATTTTAGTCAAGAAAGACATTTGTTTGTGTTTTCTCACATCAAGTAGTACTTGTTTTTGCAAATAACACTTCATGATAGATGTTTGCATTTATTCGGGTATAATGGCAACCAGATTTTGGATTTCCTGAATCACTCGTGACAAAGGCTTGACTTTAATGTTTGCAGATGGCCTGAGCCCCAACAGAGACTCTTCTCTTATTTCCTGTGTTAAACAAAACCGCCCCGGACCATAATGGCCATGTTTAAGGGCAGATGTTCCATAAAGAGTCTCTGTTTTCATCCTGATTTACAGACCTTATAACCACAGCTGTTCAGACACTCTGTGTGTGTGTGTGTGTGTGTGTGTGTGTGTGTGTGTGTGCGTGTGCGTGTGTTGGCCCATTTGAGGAGATACTTTGCTTATTTAATTCTGGATACTTTATTCCTGTGATAGGATGCATTCTCTCTTACTCACATAGGAACTGTCAAAGGGTTTATGCTCTCATAGTGAATTATTGATTGTGCTTCTCTACTCTGATTATATGTAATAGTCTGTGTATGGGAAACTGTGTCTTACATCCAATAACCATTGTTTACAAGCTGGTTATTAATATAAGTTCACTATAAAGATTTGGAGTTTGACACTGTATAGTGTACGTTATTTGAGACTGTATTAATATTAAAGATATACTACAGTTTTTTTTACTGCATCTGTGGCCTATGAGTGATTACCATGGCTGATAATTTGTATACATTTCCCTGTATTTACAAAAGAATGGAAAACCCGTTGACTCACTTTTAATGGAGCAGTTGTTGAATTCTTAGGATGGTCTCAGGATGAGACAGACATGAGAGAACGTATCCTCTGTAGTTTCATCCAATTTTTCAGCAGTGGAGCAATACAGTAAAAAGTAATCTCGGTTACTTATGCGTTCCCTGTACTCTTAGGAAAAATGGTTAAATCTATAACCCTTAAGGGGTTCTCTAGATTGTCCCTCCGGAGAAAGGTCCTATGTAAAACCATTGTATGCATCTGAGATCACTGGAAACTGAGGCACTTTTATTGATAACGCATAAACACAAATTTTTCCCTCCGAAAAAGTAGTCACATCTCTGAAAGGAAACAATACAAATTTAGAGGTTAATTTACAAAAACATTTTACATATGCATTCTACATAAACGTTTATTGCATGCCCCAACAACTGCTCTTAGACTTCCATTATAAGTTAGTCTTGAGTAAACATTTTTCTGTTCTTTCTCAGTACAGGAAAACATGTCGATATCTGTGTCCGTGATAATCACACATACGCTACAGAGACGGTAGATAAAAATTAGGTTGAAAAGCACTGGATGATTCCTTTTAGAACACTCCTTTCTTATGCCTGAGTAATGCATGCCTGCAAGATGCCATAAGTTTTTTTTTTTAAACAGCGGCATGAATGATATTCACATTACACCTTACTTGACTTTCTGTGCAGATGTACTCCAGATATGGACATCCACCTCAATATACCAAGACAAGAATGGCTGCCTATATAACTATGCCAAAGGGGCATCTGACATCCTGACCTAGCGTTGATTCAGTTGTACACATTTTGATACGACAACAGTTTTACCAGCAGTATGCCTAGCAAAACATTGCACTCAAACACTGTAATTAAAGTTATTTTAAGTGCAATGAAAGCTTTCGTTGTGGTTTGTTTTTACAAGCTTTATCATACAGTCAGAGAACAAAATTGTTATGACACTTTTCTAATGCTGGCTTTTAAACTTGCAGAACCCGTTCGTGGGTCCAGACTTACATTCCTCACTCTTGTGACTACATACGTTTCGCATTAGTTTCACTGTAGTTACTGAATAATGTACTGTAAATTTTACTGTATAATATGCTTTAAGATGAATACGTGAATAATAAGTTGGAAGTGTAAGGGGTTAAGTCTAATTCCTACGAATTTGCAAGCATGAGACCTTGTCAGAACAGCAATGAGTAAATAAAAAATTACATAAATGAAAATGGAATTAAAATAGTTTCGGTTTAGACCATATATTGAAACATTAAAAGAGCCGTTTCATCACTTACTTCTGCTGTCCTTCATATCTGAGTCATTAGCTGGCACCTTGAAGATGACGTATTTGGGTCCACTCAGTGCCATGATAGCAGTTCCCATGTTATAGGTATTCCCCTCATCATCATAGTGAGGATGCGCTGTAGCCAAGTTCAAGGCAATATGGTTCCTATAATCGATCTGAAATGGTTCAAAACAAAAACCAGGTTATCATTGGACATCATCAGATACTGATTTTAAAAAACAACTACAGTATATTATGAATAAAAATGATATTTGGACTTACTCTTCCTATAGTATCAAGAGTCAATGGGTTTATTTGGTTGATGGAGTCTATTTCTGATGATGCGTAGTAATCATCTCCATATCTTATAATGTTCACAAGGTTATTGTCAGTGAAATTTGGAATGGTATTAAGGAGGTGAGTGAAGGCCCTGAAAAAGTGTTTTAAAAACTGTTAGGGCAGAATTTCATTTATTTATTTATTTTTGTGCCAAGAAAAAAGTACTCAAATAAGGGTTTAATTACTTCGAGAATATATTCTTGCAGGGATCGGGGTAGGCCATGGTCCCGAATTCTGATACCACTATTCTGTTGGCAGCGATGTTCTTCCTGTAAGTATTACTCCTGAGGAATTTGCTTCTGTAGTACACTTCACCTGGAAAAAGAAAGAGACCCGTTCATATCCGCCAAGTATGTCAAGAACAGGTTGCTGTTTTACTTACTTTCAGCATGAAACCACTAAGCAGCGCTAGATACATACAGCAGACTTTTTAAGGGTTTGACCTACCATCCTTAAAAGTGAAACTGTGAATAAGGGACATTCCATCAAACCAGTGGTTGTAAGAAGTATTTCCAATGGTGAAAAGACCAGGTCCATTGCGTAGTAGTGTCCCCTGAAGCCAAGGTGGGATGGCACCTTCATAAATACAAAGTTATAGTCTATAATACTAAATCACCAACACCGTAGCACAGTAACAAGAACAAATATGGGTAACACTTTATTTGGATAGTCCACTTTAGACACTATACAAACAGTCAACTAACCATCTATAGACTGTCAACAACCTGTCAGGTGACTGTCATGAACGAGCCTATCAACAAATTCTCAACAGCATGTCAACAGTTTATGGTTGTTGATGTTTAGTAGTGATCTATAGACACTCTGTAGACTGTCAACTCGTCCCTTTTTTCTTTCACTTTATTTGGATAGTCCATTTTACGGTTGTTGATGTTTAGTATAAAATATTTGGACTATCAATTTCTGAACAATAGGAGGTCGACTCCCCAAAAATAAAAGTTCAAGTTCAAACCTTACCCTGGGTCTACTGTGTTCTCAAAGTTTCGGCACCAGTGTAACAAGTTCGAAAGCACCCCAAAAGGGGAAGATGAGGCTAGAAACTGAATTGTTTGAGCATCAGGTAAAGGTGCCTAAAGGTGAATGACCTCAGCCAACTGTTAAACAATGAACAAGAAAATTCAAGCTAATTCTGTTTGCAGAAAATAAAACAATCTTGAAACAAGGGTGGGGGATTGCTGGTCTTAGGCAGTTAATGTGAGAAATGGTTATTGCAGATTGCGCCTATGATAACGCTGCCATCTCTGTGGTCAGGAGGTTGGGGAGTATCCTTCCTCTGGCACATGGTATGATATGGCTGAGTGTCTCTCTCGTCTCATTGTGGGCAATGTTGTATAGGACTACACATGCCACAATAATATCACATGCTCTCTATGGGGTGACCCTGCGCGCACACACTGGACCCTGACCTTGAGGATGTCTATAATCATCTCGACCCTGACCCTAGTCCTGCAGATTCAGGCTCAAGGGAGGAGTCATCACAGAGGGCAGGCAGGGATACCCTCTGTCTCCAAGAAGGAGGCCATCAAATTGTCCTATACATATATGAGAGGAACAGTTTAATTTCTATATTTATATTAGGGCTGTCAAAATTAACGCGTTAACCTTTGCGATTAATTTGAAACAAGCCGCAACAAGAGCAACAGTGTGTGTGTGTGTGTGTGTGTTGTGTGTGTGTGTGTGTGTGTGTGTGTGTGTGTGTGACCCGCTCAGCCGATCATTACCGTTGAGCTTTTTCTTTTTATGATTATGGGATCTGGTGGCTGAAAAGCGGCTCATTCAAAGGCACTCGTGTCTCCGGTGTCCTCCTTTGCTCCCCTGCCACCTACCAGCGTGCTGCAGTTATCATTTTTGGCCAATGTTGAAGGCCTTGACAGTTTTGAAATGTGATTGCACTTACTGTAGTTCACAGGAGTGTTACTTTTGTGTTCACACTTAAAAAGATACTATTTAACAATAGTATTTGATTTGATTCTACATTAATTTGATAGTTGATTTGGTTGTTTTTTTGGTTGTTTTTAATCGATTGACAGCCCTAATTTATATACAATTCTGTTAAGGTAGACTAGACTTTGAAACATTGTCCTTTCAAAAGTGACATACTCTGTGCAAATTTGTTGCACAATGTGGACTCATGTGGAGTCAAGGCTTTTTGCCCTTTAACGTCATATTTAATATGACAGTGGAGAAGAGCAGTCTACTGAGTTGCACTATATTGTGAAATTAGCCTTTTGAATATGTTATTACTTTACACATGAATGCTGTGGAAAGATTTCCTATTCACATATAATTTCCTGTTAAATTCCTTTTTGCCTAAAGGCTTTCCATAGACTATTTCTTATTTAATTGACAAGCCTGCAATCCTTTGCAACTTATCTTTAAGAAGAAGAAAATGTGAAGAAACCATATGATTGCAAGGCATATTTTGTATGGTCCGACATACAGTTGATTTGCAAATATGCAGCGTCGCCATTATAAGATAAAACGCTTCCAGTGGCAGAAAACGTCTAATGCACTAAATTTGTACCGAACTGACGATAAATCCACGATGTATATCATAAATAGGCCTATCAGGCTGAAAAAGTTGTCATTTCTCCATATACCTTGTATACATTGAAATGAAATGTCGTTTCTACAGGACCATGGTGCAACACGCAACGA
>JAOUQW010000049.1:9420678-9435499 GCA_028565825.1 Olivaichthys viedmensis
CGTGAACAGAACCAAAACAAGACACGTGAATAAAACAAAACAAAAACACATGATCTACACAAACACACGGAAGTGTGTCCCACTATAAGCGGGAGTCCGCAGCGGGGAATTCGTGACAATGTGGTACACTAAAACTGCATTATTAAGTGTCAACAAAAGAAATGCCATGACATTACGAGACAATTCTGTGATTTTAAGATATTGAGCCATAAACTTTTAACCCCTCGATAAGGTTAAAACAGATACTTTTCAATTTTATATTTTTTTATACAATATTTTGGTGTAATACTTCTCACACATATTCAGTGGCATATAAATGATATTTATAACATTAACTAATTTTTGCCAAAAAAGTCAAATAGGACATTATAATTCCAGGGTCTTGATTAGATGCCACCATGTCTTTTTAAGATATTAAATTTGAGTGGCTCAGAATTGCTCTTTGAATTTCCAAAGTTTAATAAAACTCAGTTCATGCTAAATTGAGAAGCAGAATGTGTTTTCAATCAGAGCTGCTGACTTCCACATAGTGAATCTCCTCAATTCCCACTTTCATATTTTCCATTCTTGAAACTTACTATGCAATTGTATTTACTAGGAGCTCATTTCAAAACGGAGAGGAAAATGCAGAGAAAAAAAGTCAGGGGAGCTGAAAAAAACTGCAATTTGAGTTCCTCCTAGCAAATGTCATGTGAGATCCAACTTATGGGAATGAGGTTTGACACCAGAGGATGACTGCTTTGGAAAGTATGCTGGTGCTCTAATGACAAAGGAGGGACTTGAGGACAACAAGTGAAATAAAATGGAAGGGGTTGCATTCAACTTGCAAGAGAGTCCAATTCAACAAATCAGTGTTCGTTTTGATGTTGTTGGCTGGGAGCTACTGCAACAAATTGGGGGAAAGTCATAAAGGATGGTGTAGTCTATACAATATCTAGTTCATGAGCACCAGTTTTCCGCATTTTAAAATAAGCATGTTGATTTTGTTGGATTTCTTTTTTCTTCTATTTCTACCTTAATTCAATAGAATTTCTGAGCCTTTTAAGATTTTCCAAGCATTTCTTTTCTTTTCCTTTTGAAACTGACTTAAAACAAGTCCTGTCCAAAACATTAATCCATCATATACTTGTTTTTGACTGGAAATTATTTAAAGTTTAAAAAGCTTCCACATATTTAAAAGATATGAAAATCATTACTGATGATTAATTTAGCCTGGATGACACAATTAATTTGTCCCAAAGAAACTAGCTAATCTGTTAAATTAAGGGACTTAAACTCCCACTTAAGAGAAGGAATGTGTCACGGAATCTTCATCTGTGAATGACACTATAAGTCTCGCATATTTAAAATGCATGTTTTGTGGTCGGTCTGTCTTAGTTCCTTGACAGGACCTCACAGTGGAAAACTTTGCCTCTCATACAAGAGCAGACCATTAAGTGCTTCGTACTAATGTGCCATTTTGACAGATGTGGCCCTTTTTTGCATGCTCCTCTGTGGAACATTAAAATGTTTATGCTAATTGGTGCCACATTGCATAGCCACACACGGGCCACGCAGTCCCTCGTATTGATTGGTATTCTTTTTCTCCCCTCATCACTCTCAGGCAGTGTGTAATCTGCGGTCAGTGTGCCACGTTTTTCCACAGCCTCTTGGATCCGACATCACACAAACACTCTTGTGGTTTTGTGGTCAATCTCAATTAATAGTCCAGACCGTGGTGGTGAATTATTTCAGCCCAGTGCACTGAACAGACAGCTCTCTTTCAAGTCCTGAAGTGAGACTCTGTTAAGCTCGTATTGAAAATTCAACAAAAGAAAAACAAGCCATTTTACAGTTTATATGTCTAGTAGTTATACTTTACAACATCAATAAACTATTCTAATTGGATTATTAGCTTAAGTTGTTTTTGTAGTGAGACATTTCACACACTTCGGTGTGTCTGGGAATACGTGTAACAGTCATCATGACTGTGTAACAAATTATGTTTCATCAAAACTCACAGTTGGCCTTGGAGTCAGAGATATGTGATAGAATGATGAAAGTACATACAAAGGCAGTAACTATGCATGAATATCCTGAAGTCCAGTGTGCAGTAGTAATACCTGAATATAGTCGAGTATATGTTGATGTCTCTGTTTAGCAATGGACAGTTCAGTATCAGTAATGGCCTCTCTCAAAGCCTGCTGGGTTATCAAGGCGTCCAGGTCAAGCACAGAGGACAGGCGGCAGTACAGGCTAATAAACTTCTCTTTATACGCACAGAAGTGAACTGAATACACAGACACATGGAAGAGAGAAAAAGAAGAGGTTATTCAGTATAGCTGTATTGCATAATACATAATAGCCAGCTACATCAGAAATCTCACAGTTTATTCAGTCGGTTTTATGCTGTGAAAAATCGAATCCTAGCGAACACTCAAGGACGTTGCAAGACTATCAATAACTTCCCAAAATCATTGAAAATTATTTTAAAAGTCTGCCTTTAATGGAAATCTGTGGGTGGTTTACAAGTGTCTTTAGAAACTGCTCTACATGATCATATTTCAAATGTGAATGTTCAAAACTTTCCAAATAACATCGGACCATCAGGCAAACAAGCTACTGAGTATTCTAAATTACAAGCATGGCTTTGCACATCAACAAGATTTTCTTCTTCACACAAAATCACAGACTGATTTAAATAAAAATGATTTACCATTGTTTACACAGATCTGGTTCAATTATAATATCGATTACTTGTTTAACCTTTCCTCATTTTAACCCAGTCTGGAGCGGGAGGGGGTATTTGGCTAGCCACAGAGCAGACTGCTCCCCTGCTGGCGTGTGTATGTGTGGGTCTGTGTGATTTAGTGAGGCTCCGCTGGGAGTGTGATTGGAGGCAGAGGAGAAGGAGGGGGGAGAAAGGAATCTGTGGATTTTATAAGGCCAACTGAGCTAATATTGTAGGGCTTGAAACAGAAGCCAGTGTACCGAGCTCAAACATTTGAAGAGGGAGGTTGAGGAAGCCCGAGTGGGGTGTGTAGGGATTGGTCTGGCCCGGGGCAGTGCACACGGCGTCTGAGGCAGGCAGCAGAAGAAGAAAGGACACATTGTGACCCAACTCGAGCACCTCCTGTGTGTATAGACGGAAGTGCTTGGCCTGTGCAAGAAATAGACACACACAAAGGAACACACACGGTTTTCAGTTTAAGCGAAACAATGGCAGTCCATTTAAGCTTAGTGGTCAACAAAAATCTGAGGCAAGACAACATTTAAAAATAGGTGCAGTTTAAGGATGAGCCAAATTTAACTTGTTACAGGGTGAACAAAGAGAGGCATAATTCAAAAATATTTCCTTTAAATTCCAATATTTCTATATTCAAAATAATATTTCAGGAATAATTTCCTAAACAGAAGAGTCACCTATACATATGTGTAATACATATTACTCTTCTACACTGTATATATACACAATGTAGTACATAAGTTATTGGAACTGATTTATGTTTTGGCTCTTTACTCCTATGTGTTAGATTTTAAAGGAACCAATGCCTATAAAGTGCAGAATGTCAGCTTTAAAGAAATACTCCATTTTCAACCTAATATGTATTTAACGCATCTGTAGCACATGTGCGATTACCACAGACCAGAACTTTGACATTTTCCATGTACCGAGAAAAGAACTCACTGATAATGGCAGTCTAAGGGCAGTTGTTGGGTCAATAAACATTTATGAGAACCACATATTTTTTGTAGAACGCTTTCATAAATTCTGTTTGTAAATTAAGCTCCAAATCTGTATCATTAGTCCTTTCAGAAATGGGACTATTTCTTTAGAAAGATAACTTGCATTTATGTGTTATCAAAGTAGTAATGGATGAAACATTAGAGAAAGTTTAAGTAACCGGAATGACTTTATTGCCTTGCGCCAGTGTTTGAAAGTTAGTAAATTATTTCATGTCTGTCTCATCCTTAAACCATTAATGTTAAAGTGTATTTGAAATGTTTATCAATGAAGTACCAAAACGTGTGTTTTTGCTATGCTATGTGTACGCTTGTGCATTATTTTGGACAAATTCAGCAGCACCACCTCTCTCTGCTTGCTGCTGCTGGCTGTTTCTATAGCGTTTCCATGGATTTGGTTATGGTGAATTAAAAGTCTTCCCATTTGTGATTAACACAAGTCTACCCTTGGTTGATTGGCTAAACGCAATGCAGTGGCCACACTCTTTTGCATAAAGTTGAGCTTCACTAGATTTGACCACGTCACAAATGTCATACATTAAGCAGAGCTCTCCACCAAATTTTTTTATATTTGTCAGTGGTAATCACACATACGCTACAGATATGGTTGATAGAGATTAGATTGAAAAATGCTGGAGTATTCCTTTAATTCAAAGGTATTTACAGCTACAGTATATTGGGTGAACTGTATGGTAATCAGAGCCCTTTTATATATAGTGTCTCCCATCAATCACTTATAGTTTCCTCAAGGGACAAACTAACAGAAACAAAATTGTCATGTTGCAATTGATGAGTGCCTTCAGTCATTCACAGGTGCAACCCACAGACATCACCAGATGCTGGGTATTCAGTCACTGGAGCCAAATATTCAAATTTTAATAGAATTAGGTGCTATTCAAAGTTGTTCACTTTATCACTGTGAAATTATTAAATGCTCCCCTGTAGTGTGTATTGATCTTTTGACATATCTGCTATCAGAGTAAAGGTCACTATTTTTAACAGGGTCTGCCTCACGTTATTCTTTTGTACACTGTGGTGCTGTTGTGAGCTGCAGTGCTGATTGTGTATTTAATACCTGGTGCAGAGGTAGATTGATCTGGCGCAGCAGATTCTTAATGGCTGTCTGGAGCTCGGAAAAGAGCAGGGGAGCATTGCAGTCTGCTGCCTGATCTGCTCTTTCCACCACCTCAGGGCCAGACAGAGTATTCAGCCATTCCCACTCATCTCTGGGCAGGAAGATACAACACTCAGTAAAGACACATACACACAAGAAAACATGCTATTGACACATCACCCTCCGTTGAGGCTCCCAACATAGACTGTGCCACTCCAGACTCTCATTACATGACGGTGGAGTTTCCAGGAGAAAGTGAGCAGCTAGGGAAGCCACACCAGTTCCTGATACGCAGAGCGGAGGCTCAGAGACTAAGTAAAATGTTTGCCACCAACCACTAAAGACCCCCTTATTTTCAGTCTGAACGTCGAGTTCTTAAACAAAATGTGTGAAAGTTTCATTAGCGCCACCCTCACACTGAGCGGGTGCCTTATAGAACTTATAGAAAAGCTGTGTGTGAAAACATGTGGATGCCTAGAGGGCAACAGACAGCTCATTCTTATAATCTCTAACATACAAAGCATTCAACGGTGAGAATACTACCACTTGGCAAAGAAATGGGAATGCCCTGTCTGACATTTGAGAAAAAATTACTTGTGGGTCTTGCAATAATTCAGACAGAAGCTACAGTATTGAAAAAAATGCCACTGCTTCTTATGTTGTCTAACGTTTGTGTCTCACTGCACAGTTAGAGGTCGATAAGCCACTGATGGTGTAATAAGGGGCATTTTGGTGTAGCTCATAATGATACATAAGTGTCTGGGGGCTAAGCTGGTGGAAAAAATAGAATTTCTTTGCTCCAGAGATTTTCCTCGAGCCGTGAGTGGGCATCATCCTGTGTGAGCCTCCTACTAGCTTCCACGATCTGGCCCCATAGTAAATTTAGTTTTACTACCACACTGAGCAGCAGGATAATGCTCTCCCTGTCTGGACCTACCTACCGGGGTCAACATCATGACCTGAGATGAAAATAAATAAATAGCTCCTTTACCGAACAAAAACAAACAGGAGTTTTGTTTTGCTCATAAAAAATGTCCATGTCAAGAAAGTATGTGCGCCTGCAGCGAGGGGGAGAATTCCACGACAACCCAGCGCTCTGACATATTTCAATATTTCATCTTTACAAGCACACAAACTCCTCAGTTATTCATTGTACCAATAAGAAATCAGTTTGTCTGGTCCTGCAGTATACAAGGTGTACAATTGGACTAATTCATAAGACATACACATACACATTTGGGTGTATAACCTAGTTTGCTGCAACAGGTTATCACACTTAATACATGGGAGGGTCATTTATTAATCTGATCACAAACCAAGGCCTAATGTACAAGTATTCCCAAACCACCCTAATTTTCTCTTTGCCTGCTCTGCTTTCAAAATTATTATAATTTTTTATTGTAAAGTTTCTTCAGTTTGATTCTCAACAATAAGGAAGAAGCCAAAGTCATAAAATGTGATCAGGATAAAGATACAGTATATGAATGGGAGAGAATATACAAATTTGGGTGTGAAGTATAGATTTAAAAAAATATTGAGCTAACCTGGAGACATTCCAGTTGTCCCGTATCCTGGTGTGGCAGAGCATGCTGGGTGTTCGTTGTGGGACCAGCACCTTGATCTGATCCACAGAGCTGCTGAGCTTCAGGTAGCCCAGGTACAGGCCTGGAGACAGTCGGTGCTGACTGCGCCGCTGATACGCCAGGATGTCCTGTTTACACACAATATCAGCCCACTCACTCACTATATGCATACAAAACACAGGGATTAGTTTGACAATCGTTTGAAATTGTTATGACAATACATTATTAAAGTTGGTCTGAATAAACTAAAATGAAGAGACATCAAGACTTGCAGTACTCCAAACTGTAAATATGCTCTGGCTTCAAATTACAGAAGTGCAAAAACTGTATGAGTGAAAAAGCAATATTGGTACAGCAGAGTTTTACAAACCACATCAAAGCCAACAGTTACTGAACACAGTCTACCTGTATGGTGATGAGCAGAATGTCCAGGGCATAGGGCTCCTCAGGTGTGGACAGAGACTTCCTTTGGCTTTGCAGTTTGGACACCTGCATCCACTTCCCATTGAAGAAGGAGTAGAAACTCTCCATCTCCCTCACTGTCACTAGCAGCACGTTGCCATGGCGGTCCTTAATAGGCTCGTAGTGGACGCGGCCCAAGTTGTGCGTGCCCAGAAGGTTCTGTGTGGACAGAAAGATGCACAGCTGTGATTAAGAAAAGACGTACTCTGAAATATGGCAATAGTGACTCAATAGTGCTCTGAGGCGCTCAGTGGGTCTACAGTCCTAACAAAAGAAGTGAGCTCTCTTATTCAACAGTGCAGTAAGAGCGAGCTCTTAATCATGAGTGGCTTTGGAAACAAATAGCTCAAACTGTTGAGAAGCAGCAGCTATAATTGCCTCGTTTCACACAGCCTGTACACACAAGCTGCACAGCCGCCTACCCATATACGCCAAACAAAAAAGTTCAAAATTTCTCACTGTGGCTCTTCAAATTCAATTCAATTAGTGTGTTGTTAGACTGGAATTGCATTAGGCTAATTAGATGCTAGAGAGGCTAATGGAGGGCTGGCAGACCTGTAGCTGTCCGGCGGCAGCCAGCATCTTCTGCCTGGACTGCAGTGTGGACGAGGATGAGGTGGAAATAGCCATGCTCTGCCTGAGCCATCGGACATCCTCCCACATACATGAGAGCTGTAGAACATACATACTATCATTGGTAAATTGAATGCAAAACCAGTGAAACTTAGTTTTGCCTTGACAGATTTAATAAAGAAATCATATAATCATGATAAATCACTGAATAGAATAGAATTTGCTTTAATATGATGATTTAAAAATAGAATAAACCTTCAGTAAATATTTTCACAGACATCTCTGTCATTTCGCATTAATCCATGCTTATAAAAATACCTACAAATGTGTCATTACTTAACTAGAGTCATTCTGCTCCCTCCATTACTCAGGAGTAGCGGTCAGCTAGAGTGTTTGTCATACCTTGGTAAACCACAGAAAGTCCTGCATGAGAGAATTGCTGTAGGAGTCCTCCACCTCCATGATGGGTATCTGATCTTCATTAGTCACCAGCAGACTGTCCTTATGATAAAACACTGTGGCTATGTATATCCCTCTAGAGCCAGGGCAAGAGCACACACTCAGTGCATGAGGGATTACCCGGGATGACAGAAGGCAGTAACACATGCCACCGTAAGTGCTGAGTTAAGCATACAAAGTATACTGACCTTTTGAGAGTTTTGACAAATTTAGTGGAGGAATGAAAGAGATGTTTCAGGCTTCTAGAGACGGACTGCTTGCGACTGGGGTTCTGCAGCTTCGACGTGTCTGAGAGGGAGAGGTAAGCGAGGTCACCTCTCACAGACTCACATCAAGAACAGACTGAACCAAAAATTGCCACTCCTTTTGAAAGCATTTTAGAAGCATTTAACTGAACTATAAACTGATGCACTATAAACTGATGATATATGAAAGAAGAAGGTAGAGTGGAGCAATATTAGAAAACTGCTTTTGTGCCATTACTGTGCTGACATACCGAAACTGAGGTCAAAGAAACACGTCTGGAGGCCGACTAAGACAGCACAAGGTGTGCGTGCGCTTTATAAGGAAACAGAAAAGAGTAAAACAGAGCTGGATCGTGTGAGAGTGTGCCTGGGGGATGCTAAATAGAGAGGGTCAGGAGGGTCATGCCACCGACAGAAGTATTATCTACAACTTATGAGCTGCGTATCTCCTGCTTCAAATGCAGTCCTATCAGTGGGCCTTTCAGTGATGCCTATCTTCAGACGACCCTGTTTTCATGAAATTAAGCGTCACGTAATTGCCCCCCGTGTAAACAGTGCGGCAGACGGAACAATTCGTAAGGCTGAGAAGCTGTTTACAGCATGCAAGTGGCCATCAGAAAGACCCAGTCACCACAAGACTAATCACGCTAGCTCTAGTCTCGCTGTCTCCATGGGAGGGGTTGGACAAGGGGGAACTTTCCATTTAAACACCGCTATCAGCTTGCATATAGACTAGTGTGTCATACAAGCCCCAAAAGAGCTTCATTATAGTATATGATTTTGTTCTTATGATTAGCTAAACCAAGCAAACGTAATTTTGAAGTGCAGGCTAATGACAAGGACATATGCATTCTGTGATTAATAAAATATCAGAATAACATTGATATAATGAGAATCACTTGTGTCCACACAGCTCAATTTATTTGCTTTAATTTGGGGACAGAACAAATACCATCTTGAGACTCCTCTGGCTCATTACTTATCTACATCTGACACTACAAGCATTATGTCTAGCACATGAGAAAGCTGCAGTGAATTAGCGAAGGGGAAGCTTGCAGTAAGCATGGCTACTGCTGCCGCCACTGAACGTGCTCATAACTCAGCCTCTGAATTTGTATCTCTTGCTCTGGAGGTTAACTGACTTTGACAAGTGGATTATACGACATGAGTGCATTGGCCTCCTGCGCCGCCAAACTGTCACCCCAAATAAATATAGAAATGCTTTTTCATTTATGAAAATAAAAAATGGATCACCTTTGATTAATTACTTGGCAATCCATCTGTCTGCTGTGCGCACAGAGTGTGAGCATGAAATGAGGAGAGTGAGAGAGTGGGAGTGTGTGTGTGAGAAAGATGCAGGGAGTACTGCTCGTAGCATTTCTCCATTTTCTAAGTAATTTAGTGAATGTCAAAATAGGCTTTTAAACATATGTGAAGCTAGCAAGCTCATCCATAATGGTCATAGCACAACTTTCCAGGCGCCCTCTCGCAGTAGCAGCTTACATAGCTGGGCAGAGTGTGAAGCTGAGGAGGCGTGCGTGTGTGAGTGTATGTGTGTGTGCGTGTGTCTGAGTGTGTGTGGGTGTCACTGTGTCTCATGCTGGAACACAGAGAGCTGTGTGTAGTGCACACACACCCCTAGTTCTGTGAGCACCCTCTCAGCTCCACATATACACATCATAAATTAAGATAACCTCCCCTTAAATGAGCCGCATTTTTTTGCCGTGGTTTTTATAGTGGTGGCATTGTACCAGCGCTGATTAATTTTGCAGATTTATTTTCAAACACCATCTCTCCAAAAATAAACTGGGTAAATACAACACCCCTGCCAGCATGCGTGCTTGCGAGCACAGAACTCACACACACAAGCTTACTGAGACACAAACAGACGTGGGAGAGTACTCGTCTTGAGCACTCAAAATCAGAGAGCTCTGAAAGCTTAATTCTTCTTGAAGCATGAACGTAAGAGGGGGTTTTCTGTCAGACATAGTGGGAGGCAAATTTTGTTTTTCTACTTTTCAGTGCAAATCCTTAAACATCACGAATCGCGAGGGGGGAAAAACACTTACCATAAACAACTCTCAAATAGACTTTTTCTTCTAGAATCAATTATCCAGTATAATGTTGTTTGAGACTCTGGCAGCCATCCCCCCTGACATCATTGACTCATGTGTTGACTCATAAACAGATGAGTGATGCAGACTTTTTTCTCGCTCTCCTCCCGCCAGTGGCGGCCCGCATAGCTGCCTAATGAAGCTGGTGTTTGTGAGCTCCAAGCCACTGTCAGCACAGTGAACAACACTCCTCTATGCCCCTCTCGCTGACTTCTGGATTAGGGAGTGGGCGGTAGGCCAAAGCTGGCGCTGCGCTCTCCACGTATAGACAGCGTCCAGCCTCCCTAATCTGGAGAGGTGTTTGCGCTCTGATTTACAAAAATACAGTATGCAAGCTCGGCCCAGAAATGTGTCAAATCCAAAATGGATAAATGTATTAAAAGATTATTTATGCACACAATCCCCAGCACCCTGCTCCTGGCAGGCCCAGGCGAGGCTGAGAGAGTACATTCACACTACTCTGGATGTCTATATAGTAGAGTGAAAACATTTTAAGCACGCTTCATTTCTCCACTTTAATACCGAGTTAATCTAGTGGTAGGCTTAATGAGAAACAAGAGGAAGACGAGGGGAGAAAACAGTCCTGGTGAGAAAGCAGAGAGGACTGAGGAAAAAAGAGTGAAAGTCTTATGAGGGTTATAAAGAAGAGATGAAAAACACAATAAAAATAAGAAAGAAAAGGCTGAGACCAAAAAAGCTGGGTGAAAAACACAGTTGATGAGCATGAGGTCATTTCTGCATTCACCATCTGAGCTCTTCATTCTGATGTCACTCCTCTTATATCTGCAGTACAATCAAAGCACAGCAGGAAGGACGTGTGTCTGTGCAACCATGATTTTCTGGAACAGTGTGTGAGAGCAGGGATGGTAAAAAAAAACTACAGCCAGCACTCACTGGCTTATTTTCTACAGACTGCAAAATGGGCTTGGAAATATGCATCATGCACCATTATAATATGAATATAATGTATTAAATAATTAACTGAAACAATATGACTCTAACACTTATCTAGCTCTAATCAAGGTCTGAATATTTGAGCAAATATTTCAAAATGTCAAATCTATATGAGTAGATTTGGATGCCTGTAACCTAAATAATCTAAACTACATCTGTGCTTGGCATTTACTGATGCATTGATGTATTGAATTATTTTGAGTCAGGTTTCATGACTTCATTAACTCCTTAAACCCACAGGTCTTTAAGGGGTTAACCAGATATTGATGTTGACTGAACAGCCCAAGCAATACCTCAAATACCTATTTCCAACATCAAGAAATCCTTGTACTGAGATTATGTATTCACTAAGAGTGTTGTTATGAACAACCTCAAAATGGCTTGGTATATACAGTACTGTGCACATGTAAAGAAATTCTGTAAAGCGCAAATGCTTTTAAAAATAATTAAATTCAAATTTCCTGAATATAACAGTAACAAACTAAAATGAATGAATTGTTGGTGTGACCAGTCTTTGCCTTCAATTCTCATAGGCACACTGTCGTGCAGTTTTATCAGAAAATCGGCTGGTGGGGTTGCTCCAAGAATCTTGGAGAACTTGTCACAGTTCTTCTGCAGACTTTGGCTCTTACTTGCTTCTGTCTGCAGGTAAAATCCCAGATAGCCTTGATAATGTTTTTATCTAAAAAGTGGTCTTAAGTAACATCTTACTTTCTTTAATGACTTACAAAGAATTTTTAAAAATCTGTAACATTTAATTTCTTGCTAAATTAATGTTTGGAAATCTAAAATTTGCTCTTTTCTAATGACACACTAATGCATAAGACATAAAATAAACAAATAAAGTAAACATCAAAATTTATAAAAAATAAATAAATAGGGTGTATATGACTTTTGCACAGTACTGTATAGTTTATAGTACACAACTTTTTCATACTAAGGCAAAGACCACACAAAGAGAAACCAAGCAACAAAAACACAAAATGATTAAAACAACAGTACCAGCAATCATGACAAACTAAAAATGTTCATGCACCACAGCACACACAATGTGGAGTGAGTGTTTAAGAGTCAGTTTGTGAGAAAGAGAGAAAGTGGGTGAGAAAGAGACAGATCCTTATATGTACTACAAGTAAGAGTCTTTAGGAGAGTAGAGTGTGTGTGCGCGGATGTGTTTGTACCTCCACAGCTGTAGTGTTGGTGTGTGGCGCGGACCTGTTGGAGCAGCCTCTCCATGGCCTCAATGTGCCCTCTCCGCCGAGACTCTCTACCATCGCTCTCCTTCCAGTCTGACACACACACACACACACACACACACACACACACACAGTTCATATTACACCTCTGAGATTTTGTTATTCTGCCCCCTGAAAAACCATTTGCCCTTAGTATAAATACAAGGTTTAAAATCCACACCAAGGCCCTACCACAAAAACGTTAAATATTTGGTCAGGAATTTTTAAAAAGAACTAGACATAGTTTAGTTTGGGTGTACACATATTGTTTTTCACAAAATTAACATCATGAAAAATTACCTGCAAACTGCAAATGCGAGGCACCTTAAACAGAGGCTTTCCTAAATTTGTTTAAAGCATGGCTAAAAGTGGATCATTTGAATAATGTCTGATTATTCTAGTAAGTTGATTAAAATATCAGTAGCAGAAAACATCTAAGCTGGACTAAAATAAGACATTTGCACGGAAAGACCTCTACCTCTTCATCATTATATTCTATATTTTACTTTTTGTCTCTAAATATACAGGAGAGCAATTATCATTTGTTCTGAATATAAGAGATTGATTTGATTGGATGCAGGCCTACCCCTCATGACAAATTATTGTGAACATAAAATGTCAGACAACCAAATAAGATTTGGCAGGCAATGTTTAAAGCTCAAATGAGCCCCTCGAGATTTGCAACCCACAATTTAAAAACAGTACTTTAAGAGACAAATGACTGTACGTATGTGTGACTGTACGTATGACAGAATTAACCACATTTTTATCATTAAGTGTTTGTGATCATGTTTTTACAAAAGGATTTTATTAAAAACTGTAGGGTTACAAATCCCACCATTTATACAGCTAAATCTCAACTGTCAGTGAGTCTCAGTAAATTTTCTAATGATTTATTTGTAATCTGCTGATGTATAGCTAGCCAACTCCAATAGCAATTATAAGCCTGCCTGCTTTTTTTTTTCTTCCAGTGCTGCCTTTAAAGAAGCACCTTGAGGCCAGACAAAGGGAATAGCAGAGGCAGAATGTGGCAAGTAAGTCGTGACAGTCAAATAATGGCAGAAATTCTAAAATCAAGAATACATATCAAATACAAACATTTTACCAGCCTTATTTTTGGTTGTACTACAAATAAATAAAAAAATCCAAGAATGTTCCAGACTTAGCAATCGTGCCGACATACTCCACCATTACTGAGTTCATCACGACTGCGTATAGATGTCTGTAACAAAAGAAACAAATGTTCACTTACTAGAGGGAACAGCACAAGGAGGTTGAGTAAGTTGTGATGGCCCCCAGCCCTTCATGTTGTAGGCGGATACCCGAACATAGTATTGCCTTCCCTGTAAGAAACACATTTACACACAAACAAATTGGTTCTTTCTTCAACTGCAGTTCAACACAAATCTTGTCAAGATCACTTGACATGGAGAGGAAGGCCATTCATCCCACCCAGAGAGAAGGGCCAATTATGCTCTCTTGGACTCTTAGCCACGGATGACTATGGCACTCGCGACCTCCTAAAGTTAGGGTGAAACCTTAGACAGTTGCGCCACTCGGGGGCCGGACAACTGTTTAACTATGAACTTAATACTTAATACATAGCTAGCAGTTTAAAAGGGTTCTAGACACTCCAAGTTTGCAAAAGTTACTCTCATAATTTTTCTGCACCATAAGGCCTGTCCTATAGTCTGTGTACATATAGCCAAATGTATATACAAGGCCAGTACAAGAGACACAGGAGAAGTAAAAGGACATTCAAAGAGAGTATTTGAGGTTTTTTGCAGTTACCGTTGTAAGGGCTGTTATTGTACACTTCAGATACTGCAGATTCTCAAGGATCAGTTCTCCGGCTAATAAAGAGAAGTCCTTCAGACAACTCCATTCCACTGCCAGAAAACCACACCACAGAGCAGAAAACGTGTGAGAGCTCAGATTAACTCGAGACAAAGGGAAAAGGATATGGAACAATTGGGATTTTGTATCACCAGGGTCAGAAAGAGAGCCATGCAATAACCAGCAATATAGAACTAAAATACTTGAAATACATTTACTCAAAATACATGTATATACACTATATGGCCAAAAGTATGTGGACACCTGACCATCACACCTATATGAGCTTGATGGACATCCCATTCTAAATCTATGGTCATTAATATGGAGTTGGCCCCCCCTTTGTGGCTATAACAGCCTCCACTCTTCTGGGAAGGCTTTCCACAAGATTTTGGAGTGTGTCTGTGGAAATTAGTGCCCATTCAGTCAAAGGAGCATTTGTGAGATCAGGCACTGATGTTGGACGAGAAGACCTGGCTCGCAATCGACGTTCCAATTCATCCCAAAGGTGTTCAATGGGGTT
>JAOUQW010000049.1:9435599-9447519 GCA_028565825.1 Olivaichthys viedmensis
CAGAACTGCTGCTCACTGGATGTTTTTTCTTTATTGTACCATTCTGAGTAAACTAGAGACTATTGTGCGTGAAAATCAGCAGTTTTAGAAATACTCAACAGCTCGTCTGGCACCAACAATCATGCCACGCTCAAAATCACCGAGATCACATTTTTCCCCATTCTGATGGTTGATGTGAACATTACCTGAAACTGCTGGCCATATCTGCATGATTTTATGCATTGCGCTGCTGCCACACGATTGGTTGATTTAGATAATTGCATGAATGAGAAGGTGTACATGTTCCTAATAAAGTGCTCTGTGAGTGTATATATACAGTATATACAGACGTGGCCGAAAATATTGGTGCGCTTCCACTATTTTCAAATAATGCACCATTCGTCCTCAAAAGTGTTGAAATTAAAAGTTATTTTGTCATCCATATATGCATGTTTTTGGTTTGCAGCAGAACAAGACAAAAAAACTGAAAAGAATTGCATTCTTCCTTATTCTACAAAGACGATCTAAAATGGCCTGGACAATATTATTGAAACCTTTTAGAAATTACAAGAAATAATTGTATTGTAGTGATGCTTCAATTAGACTCTTCTCTTCTAATTAGTATCACAGGTGTCTTCAATCTTATAGTCAATCATTCAGCCTATTTATGCGCTACGTGCTTCAGCACTCGGCAGACCCGCTCTGTGAGTTTGCGTGGTCTACCGCGTCGTGGCTGAGCTGTTGTTGCTCCTAGACGCTTCCATTTCACAATAATAGCACTTGCAGTTCACCGGGGCAGATCTAGCAGGGCAGAAATTTCCCAAACTGACTTGTGGCAAAAGTGGCATCCCTATGACAGTGCCACATTTAAAGCCACTGAGCTCTTCAGTACGACCCATTCTACTGCCAATGTTCTATGGAGATTTCATGGCTATGTGCTTGATTTTATACACCTGTTAGCAATGGATGTGGCTGAAACACCTGAACTCAATAATTAGGAGGGTTGTCCACATACTTTTGGCCATATGGTGTACATGTGTCATAATACAGAAGATCAATGGGGAATTTAACAACCCTTTTATATGGTTGGCATATTACTGTTATTTCAAAGTGATGCATAGAAAAACCTATTGTCAGTGACATTTATACTCTAGTGGCAGTAAAAATTGTTTTTGTCAAGCTCAGGATGCAGAAGAGGGAATTCCCACCTTTGTATTTGGTGACCACAGCTGAATTGATGCTGGCCGGCTCCTGGAAGGTGACAGTGAGAGATGTGCTGCTACTCACAGTCAAACGCACAGTTGTTGGAGCCTCTGGGGCCTCTGCAAGAGCAAGGTTAAAGGTCAGATATGAATCTGGTGAAAAAGGTTTAAAAATGGTATTTTTTTAAATGAGGGGTGCAGAATTAGGGGCGCATTATGACTCTAATGCTGCATGGACTTTGTACGTGTGACATTTAATATTAACAAGATCACACTTGGTGTGATATATTGTGTTACCCGGTTAAGATTACTCATGCTATAAGATGAGACATGATAGGTCTAATTTGAAAATGCCTTTCCACCAGGACAAATTAGTATGCATGAGTTTCATAGCTTGGACTCATTATATGATTTATTTAAGTCTGTAACTTACATAATTTTCGGGAACTACACTCAGGAAAGTATGTGAAAGTATGTGAATCTCTGCTTCACGCATACTTTGAGTGAGAACTAATATGGAAGAAAAGAACAGCCTATTTGTTGTTTTGTTTAACCTAAAAATAAAGCTAAATAGGAATATCAAAGGAAACCGTCAAAGTAACACAACATAAATATACAGCAGAATTCAATGTTGAATCTGACAGCAGAAGAATGCACAAATAATGCCACTGTAGTGACAGATCAAACATGATGCCATGCTGTAAAGTGCAGTGACAGCCATAGCATAACTCATAGTAGTTTAAACGTTTGAAGTTAACATGCAGGTATCTGGGAGTTTTTTGAGTCATGGATTTGGACCTGCGGATGGATAAAGCAGGATGAAAAAAATCTGTGTTGCGAGCCTGTTACTACTAGCAACTGGTGAATGTTAATGTTGCTGCACTGCTGATGGAGTCTTAATTCATTCTCAACAATACCTATACACACAAGTGTCATCACTATTTAGTTACTAATTATCACTTTTATACAATTACATAATGTGAAGCCTATTTTGATGGTGACTGAATTAAATTTCATAAGGTAGGCAAAAAAAAAAACAGTCCTCTCTTCCTTCTCAGCAACTTAATCCCTGATCTGGTCTCTTTCTGGCTGTATACACTGAGCTATTTGTAACGCAGGGCACACTGCGCTACTAACAACACTATTCTGCGTGGCTGAAACTCTTTTCATAGCCTCCTGTGAGAATTGGGAAATCTTTCAGCAACTTGATCTTTGAGAGTGTCTGCGCAATAGCATGCCTGATTTGTAATAGCTTCCTTGGCAGGCATTTACACAGAGAAAACCACAAAAGTAGGCTGATATAACAAGCATTCAATTTGCCACAAGAGTGTTCCATACGGTCATGGCACAAGGGTCATTCGAGGGAATTGTATTGTTCCTGGGTAGCCAGAAAATATGATATTAATATATGCTGGCCAATTTGCTATACCCAAAATTAAAAATGAGCCAAGACTGCAATTACATAGTGGATAATATTCTGGGTCAGTGATATTCAACAGTAGTCATTAGGGCTAATCATAAACCACACACCAGAGAATGTGGGGGTGTGTGTTTGTCTCTATCCTTTTCAGGATTCTTTAAAAACAAACCATGCCCATACTGTAGATCTATGTGAAATTCTGTAATTACAGTAGGTTCACCTCTTCCCTGCTTATCATCAGGGTCACTCGTAAGCGAGGGTGTGAGTAAAGCACTCACGTGCATGCTCAAATCCAGAGCGCATGCGTTTGTAAAGCTTGCACCTCCATTCCCAGGCCTTGAGCTGCTTCTCCTTGTCTGACGTTTCCAGACTGAGGCTCTCTCTCATCACCTGTGTGGATAGCTCGCTCGCTCGCCTCTGAGCCTCCTGCACCAGCGCTGAGAGATGAGCCTCGCGGCTCTCCTGGCTCACAACTGAAAAGACACAACAGCTCAATCAAAGCATAGGCGTGGACTTTACAGACATAGTTTCAGCGCATCTACAGTACACCACATCTCTGTTTATTTCACCTGGGTGTCTACCAATCATCTTTTCTTTAATATGCCATTTTTTCAAGTCAAGTGAATTTTTATTTCTATATTACAAATTTTTATATCCATATACACATATGCTGTGGAACAAAATGCCCAGCAACTGGGACCTTGGTGCAGCATACAAGACATACAACTTACTAAGTCATGAAAAGGAGTTACTGAAGCAGCACCATAGCTGTCTCAGAACTAGAACTCAAAGTTCACAAATGAAACATGTTCTGTGTATTGTGTTATAATGAGTGAGCTGTTGTTAATTCATTCCTGATTGAAGGTTTAATTCAACAATGAAAAATGAAAGTTCTTATTTAACAGTAATAGTGTAACAGTTTTAACAGAAATAAAATGTTTATTTCTACTTCTGGAGTTTAAAGTCTATGAATCACTGAAGATAATTAATAATAAATTAAAGCTGTTATAAAACAATAATTAATAGCTATTTTGACTTGCCATCCATTAATTGGACCATGAGGAAGGGCAAACTTGTGTTTTTTCTCTTACACTTTTTACCAATGGTTTGTCTTTATCAGTGTCAGACAAAACATACCATCTTTAATTCTAGGAGACAGTTCTTAAATGCAGCACAGAAATAAGAAATCAGTCACATGAGATTCTATAGTGAGTTTGGGGTTAAATATGAATGAAGGCAATTGATGTTAGCTGTCAGAATGTGAACAGAAACATCAGACTGACTTGTATACTATGTCAGGCATGACAGCTATATAGCTACATCACGTCACTCACAGGTGTGAAGATACCACATTTGGAAACCAGGCTAACAAATGCCAGGTCTCTTACTTTTCTCTCCAACCAATCTGTCAAGTTTTAGATTGGATCAGAAAAAAATTCACCCTAAACCACATCTAAATCCGAATGTCAGTGTATATCGGGCCAGCCACATTAGCTGGATAATTAGCAGAGATAAATCAGATCCAGGTCTATGATTATCCCTTGATGGCTGTAGATAGTTTATAATATATATATAAAATATATAAAATGTTTAAAATATATGATTGAGGAATTCCTCCTGACTGATCTGTGTTGGTTTCAAATACATACTCAGAGTGGTTTTCACAGCATAGCCTCTGCCACTACATTAAAACTACATTAGACATCCATGAATTCGATGGCCCCCAAGGTTGGTCTTTGACTAAAATTTGCCCCTGCCATCCTTCCAAGAAGGCTATTTTTCTCAGAAGACAAATTCAACTTTCAAACTGTCCATTCACTCATATGAGATTAACATAATCTAAACACTTCTTAGATGGCTAGTTATTGAATCAAAGTCTTGCAAATAGGTATGCCTTAGGTGTATTTTAAAAGTGGCTCCATTTGTCCTTTCATAAAAATCGCAGGAGAGGATTGAGTAAAAGCACTGTATTTACTATACTACTTTGGAGTCGATGAACTGCTCGGATTAGTTTACAGACTTAAACAAGCCTATTTGAATCTCCTTTCAAAGATACTGAACAAGAAAACTAGAAAGCCAAACCAAGTTATTCATACACAATACATTGGACCCTGGCGTCTAGTCGCATTTAAACACATTTAAAGGCCAAAATGTTCTCCTGGGGTTGATAGCAGAGGCAAAGCTCAGTCTCATCAATCACTTTCAGTGAACCTCCTTATTAGGAGAATAAATCTATGTTTTACGAGCTTTTAGAGTGCCAGTAAATTCCATAAAATCTTTTACAAACACAATGTTTACATCAGATTAAGAGATAAAAGTCCTAATTGCCTAACTGAGACAGCAGCAAAGCCATTATGTCTCCATTAAGTCACTAGGTATAATGCTGCAGCTTGTCATTTCTAGTGTCAGTGTGGTTGTATATGAAGTCAAACTCATTTGGGGGTGGTGAACTAAAAAATGAATGCACTTGGCGGCAGGCTGGAACACACAGCACTGTGTTTGGCCGTATAGATTTGTCATGGTAAAATGAATGCTGCCTGGCCAGTGCTCCTCGAAGCCTGTGAATACTACTGCATGGTCTTTCAGAGCCTTAGTCATAGACCATGACAGCAAAATAAACAAATAAATACATGGCTGAAGAAACCCTCTTTCACTGCGGCTGTTCTGTTTGGCCCAAACCCCTCGAGACGAGAGCTCTCCAGGAGAAATGATAAAGTAAGTGTTGTCTTCTCTGAAAAAAGGTGGTGGTGGGGAGAGGGAGTCGTGGTAATAAAATGAACCAGCCATACTTGGGGGTCCATGGAGCAGTGAAAAAGGCAGCAATATTAGCAGCCTTGAGGTGCAATTTCCTGTGCTATGAAGATTGACATCTGGCCACTATGTGTGGTTAATTGGACAAACTATAAATTTAAACGCCAAGTATGCCAATAGTGGCTTGTCATACACAGTTGGCATTGTTGTGAAGCTGGGATCACACTAAATATAGACATTATGGGGACCCAGTGCTGCCCATAAAAATGCTTTAACCTCAACCTAAGGCTGGACCTCAAAACTGTAAGGCGTCTGGCTGATTGATTTACTTGGCACTTCTGGCCTGACATAAATATAATGCAGAAAGCCCAGGAGGGGAAAATATGGCAATGTTTATTTTCTGTTTGTTTACAAGGATCGGATTGTGCCGCGGTGAAATGTTTTGAAATTTAACTGCCGCCTGGGCACAATAAATCACTTAGTATAATTGCCCTGCGTTACATGCATCATTGGAAAAGTTAAACCATTAAATGACAAACCTTGTTAAGATTTTTCAAGAGGATGCTGTGCGATGTCCCCCCTCGCCACCTTAACGGCCAGCCGACAGCACAGTAGTCTCTGTCTGCTCTCAGACAACATTCGGCTTTTTCATGCTCCCACTGATTCAAGCACTCGGTTCTCATGGGGATTTTTCCTTTTAGAGGCATGGGAGGTAAGAAACACCTGTTTCTATTGCCAACTGCTTGCGGAGATGAATATGCTATTGATTAGTTTGAGGGCTCTGGGTGCAGAACAGAGCTGTTGCTGTCTGTCTGTACACTACATTCTGTTTACTACTCTCAGTATTCAATAGATGCACTGAGTTTCACAACTGTGAACATCTAAGCTCTACGGTGGTTTCAAGTGCATTCCTTTTGAATGAATTCTCTTCACTGCAGCTACAGTGAAGAGCAAAGAAGCAATATTGATTTACTTTTCGTAAATTTTTTCGTATAAATCTGCTATCAATCAAAGCATGTATTTCCTACCTGTTGAGTGTTTATATTGTCCACTGCTTATAAGAGATCAGGTTTCAGGGCTCAAACAGTTCAGAATAATCTTTAACTGACTTTATTAGTCTGTTTGGAAGAAAAAAAAGATCCAAGCTTGTTTTTAACTAAACACTGTTGTCATAAACCAAATGGTTATGACAGTCATCATTTGATTTGTCATTTTATAACAGAACTATGAGTGCTTATGACAGCTGTCATGGAAAGGTTGACTTATTTGAGTGTTGAGCCGCTTGCTCCACAAGCCTCTAAAGCAAAGTGTCAGAAAACATCACACTGCCTCCCTCTGTTTTCACTGTAAACGACTTGTCAAATTAGTGAGGCCTGCTTTTGGTCTCAACATTAAAAAACAACACTTTGACACTGTTTTTCCCCAACACAATCATTTGTGCTTTAAACTAAAATGTTATTGTAGTGTCATACAAAGACAATAAATAAAAAAACAAAATAGATCAACAATCAAATATCTTCAATATCAATGACTGCTGAATTGCATAGTGACCCTTCAAACTTGTATGTCTGTAGCTTTAGCTGTTTAAAACTCAGGAAAGCACTAAAAACAATCTGTTTGAAAGTCTCTAATATAACTGTCCATCTCAAAGGTAGACCAAACAGGTGAGTATGACATTGGTTTAAATTAAATGTGTACTCTGGGCATCATCTTGATCAAAGCTTGCCAGGCATGCAAAAGTACTCACAATGTGGACTCTCCTTGGCCCCTGCTTTGAGAAGCAGCTTGGCGATCGGCACATTGTTGGTCATGATGGAGATGTCGAGTGGGGTCAGGCCTTCGCTGTTGGGCGTGTTAAGATCCAATTCATCTGCTGTGTACTGGAACAGAAGGATCTGTACCGCGTCCAGGTCCTGCTGCTCCACAGCCTCAAAAAGAGCCTCGCTGCTCTGCACATTCTACAGCACAGAGACAGAGAGCAAGCTTAGCATGTCTGATATTTGCTCTTCATTTCTATAACTATATACAGTATGACTATATGACTATATACAGAATGGTCCAAAAGTCACGGTCCAAGAGATTGGATTTTCCACTACTAATCCAATCTCAAACGAGGATCATTCTTTACTAATATGAGTCAAAACATTGAGCAACAATAAGGTAACAGTAGAGACTCTGGAGACTGCAAACAATTAAAAAAAAAAAATTTCCAAGGATGACAATCTCTTTGCATTTATTTTGGATATTCTTTAGGATATTCTTCTATAATTTTGCCACATATGTTTTTCAGAGAAAAAAATGCTTATTGGGTAATTGAGAAAACCAGCATGTTTTCAATGTAAAGACATTCTATTATAAACTAATGGTAACTGAAGAAGGACAAACTTTGGACACATTATTGAGCCTTAGCAGGGAGCAGAAAAAATATAAATATTTGAAATCCGTTTCTGGAGCGTTGCTGAAGCAAACAATCAATAATCAGTGATATTTGCGAAAGGACCAAAGCATGGCGAAGTTATGAAAGACTAATAAAAGACTCAGCATGTACTTTCTCTGTGCTGACCTATGCCTAGTGAAAAAAATAACAGCATGAAAACACCCAAGTCACAACAAGCATATTGTCTTACCGAGGCCTTGCGGATGCGATCTGAGCGACCAAAGAAGTAGGCATCTTCAAAGGAGGAGTGGCTGCCTTTGAACTTTTCGGAGAGGTTGCGGTAAAGGCGCTTGGCTGCGCTGGGGGAAGTGGGAGCAGCTCCCTTCTTACTGTGGCTCAACTGAAGGTTCTGCATCTGCTGGGTCATACTAACACAGAAGCTCCTGGAGGAAGGAGACGACAGGGGACAAGCACTATTACAGAAAGACAAGAGTGCCATGCTTACCGCAGCACAACTGAATTCAAAGCTGGTAAATTCTTTCTGACTAGCACCTCACTGACAGAAGGGGCATAAAGAGAAGTAATTAAGGTAAAAAATAGCTGCTTCAATATGTCTTTAACCTTTGAAAACTGTTAAGTACTTCACACATTTTTAATATCTGACAGTGTTTATGCAAGCTTGACTGAAAAAATGACATTCAGTTTGTATGCAATCACATTTTTCTCATTCTTGTCACGCTTGTTTCTCATCACATTACATGCTTGCTAAATGTGATTAGAATGACAAAAGCAAGATGTTTTATTGCCGTTAAAAAGACATCATACAACTGGTCAATGTCAAAAGATAACACACATCATAAAATCCAGTCTTGTAGTATGACTGTCAGTCAGTGGCTCACTTGTCCACATTATTTAAACTTCCGACAATGTTCTTGTTTAATGCATTTTTATTTAAATTAGTCAATTAAATTCTGATCTGGAAAATACAGTTAAGTCAAACAGACATGAAAATGCCTTATTGTATGAAAAAGCTCCTCTGACTTAAGAAATGAAAGAACTTAATCCATATTCCTAAAAAGAATAAACATGAAAGACATGAAATGAAATTAACAAAGTCTGTGTGTGCATGATTCCGTTTTTTCTGTACTCACTGAACAGTTTGTTATGTAACATCACAGACACACACACACAAGCTTAATGAAAACACGTCATTCAACAAATCCAGCTTTGAAAAACCATTCACAAAAATGACATTTTTTACAGTTGGGTATGACAGAGATGAACCATTTGGCGTGACTGGCCTGAGGGCACACTGTCCTAAGATACGATATGTGTGACTGTATGAGAAACTGAAGGCAGTAGAGGCATGAAATCATCAAAAAAAAGGCAAGAGCCAAGAACTCATCATTATATAAATAAGAAAATGAAAAGCTCAGACCAAGTGATTTTGTCTAAATTGTCATCAGTTAAGATCGTCATTTTCCCTTAGGAGGTGTGGAACCACAGGGGTCTGGGTGATATTTCTCAGCCAGCAGTCTATAATTCAGTCAGACATGACATTACAGCAGTACGCTGTTTTTCATAGCTTGAATCAAGTTTCTGCAAGAACACCCACGCAGCGCTAATAATACATGCTCCACAGTGCAGGAGCACAGCCTCTGACACCAACAAAATTTAGTGTATGCCTTGAAAGTTCCTCTCTCCTCAGTGCACCCTCTGGCTTATGCCTACCACCCAACTACATCAATCAAAATCACAAGACATCTGTATGAGTGCCAGTAGAACACCTATGGCGCAAAGGGTGCAGGGTGAAAGCATGGGTCTTACTTGGCCAATCAATTAGAAATGTGCCATAGGACATAGGAGGCAGGGAGGAGAGGGGGCTGGACAGTACTCACCTGTCAAGGCTCTGTGAGCTCCCTGGAGAAACGCTGAAGAAGAGAAGCGGCCGAAAGTCCTTGATCAGCGCTGCATCGCTCTGCCTTTGGTTGAGTCTCTGAGCCAGACGGGAGATCTTGCTCTCGGATCTGACAAGACAGCAGAGAGAGGAGCCCAGGTCAGTCCCTTGGCCGTTCCGGGTTTCAAAAGAGGCAAGTGGCTCTGAAGCCCTTGTTCCTCGAAGTCAACAGGGAACACCTGGTGGTCACTAACACACTCCTATCCATGCGCATCTCGCCACAAAGCTGACTGGCTAATGCGCAGAGACAGGAGTGTGGAGAGGAGAGATGGAGGGGGGAGGGAGAGTGAGTGAAAGAAAGAAAGGAAGAGAAAAATAGAGAAAGGAAGGGAGGGGAGGAGAGGGGCATTCTGTCAGCACTAGGATGAGCAGCACAGAGACAACAAAAGCACACAGGCATTTACAGCAAGGTCTCACTGAGCATGCTCATAACGTGCACTGGTGAGAGGGGGTGGTGGTGAAAAGAGGAGAACCTGGTGTTCTTCCTCTCAACACTTGTGCTCTTTCCAGTGTTGCTTATAGAATAGAAAGCTCCTTTATTGTCACATATACACATACAAGTACAAGTACAAGTACAGTACAGTGAAATTGAGTCTTCGCATATCCCAGCATGTTGGTAAGCTGGGGTCAGAGATGATACAGAACCCCTGGAGCAGGGAGGGTTAAGGGCCTTGCTCAAGGGCCCAACAGTGGCAGCTTGGCGGAGCTGAGGCTTGAACCCACGACCTGCTGATCAGTAGCCCAGTGCCCTAACCACTGAGCCACCACTGCCCACCAAATGCACCAGGCTTTAGCTATCATGCTGCAATATGCTAATACCATGGCCCATTTTGGCACTCTAGGGCTGAAATAATCTTAAAAGGACCAATAATGTAAATTAGACCCTGCTCTTACCCTCACCATAATAGCAAATCTTAACAGTACCAGAAGGACTCACCATCGATATCGACACCACCCCAACCGTAGGCACCATGATAGTGGCTTAACCGCTGATATTCTGCCTGAGAGAAATGCTTTGCCCACTGTAGGACTGGCACATTCTCCAAAAACCTCTCAGCAAAGTCAGTCTGCAACATCTTTTTCCGAATGCTGCTGGGACAGCTCTGAAACGCAAAATAGAGTACACAGGAAGTTACATCAGCTAACTACATGTTTAAGCACATTTAAGAATGATTAGTTTTACACATAATAAGGCCTGGACCTTAAAATGCCTGATGCATCATTTATATCATGCTTCCTTAGTAGAACAGTGGCTGCCTAAATGGTCAGAGTGTCTGTATAAAAATAGAAGAGGGAAGCCTCTTCTACTAGGATACTTAAAATGAAACAAATAACAAAAATAACCTTTCATCACAAATTATGTGGGTGTGGTTTGTTGAGGATCAAAATGTTAGCTTTTTTGCATTACAAGTGATATTTTTATTGTTTTTCAAGATGGCGGCGCGTCCAGACGTAGCGGCCCTGCGCTTCCCATAGCGATGGTATTTTCCATCAGTTAGTCAGACAGCTGCTGCCACAGCTGACATGAGAACTTAAGGAATTACTGGGAGCCTCTTAACATCAAAACAATGCGGACAGAGGCTTTTACTTCGGTTCTTAGACGAATGGAGCTGATCTGGTGTCTGTATGCACTCAAGGTCACGCTCCCTGCCGGAACATCAACCCCCCCAGATTATCTCACCGGCAGGCAGATGACGCCAGTGGCACTGACAAGGGAAGCAACAGCAAGGCTACAGTATGGGATACAGGCCAGGCTAAGGTGTCTGGGCCACAAGCCCGATCTTCCATGAGCTTTCCTTCCAAATTAGTAGGCCATTTGGCTCATCACACCTGTTGATGGGACAAATCACACACAGACTTTTCCATCTCCTGGATTATCTCACCGGCAGGCAGACGAAGCCTACGGCACTGTGAGAGGAAACAGATAGGCTACTGGACAGGCCAGACTGAGGAGTCTTGGCTATATGCCCTATCTGCCACGGGTCTTCCTCGCGAGCTAGCAAGCCACTCGGCTCACCGCACCGATGATGATAAATCTCACTGACTGTGCATTGGGACTTTATAAGTGCTCATTGTGTCTGGGGTATCTAATAAATGTTACTGCTTTTGCAAAGTGCCTCCTAGGGTTATTAGAACTCAAGATGTTTTTAAGCTTAGCTACAGTCAAGCCGGAAAGTCTGCACACCCCTTTCACCTTCTCCATGTTTCATTACATTACAGACTTATTCTACAGT
>JAOUQW010000049.1:9458116-9470297 GCA_028565825.1 Olivaichthys viedmensis
ATTGCGCTGCTGCCACATGATTGGCTGATTAGATAATTGCATGAATGAGAAGGTGTACATGTTCCTAATAAAGTGCTTGGTGAGTGTATATCTCCATGATTAGCAATATAAACAAATATATTATATTATATTGTGGAAATGGACACACAAAACCACTTTACATGTTTGGGAATCCTGTTGATAGCTGGTGTGTGTGCAGAAGTGTATTGGCAAATAAGGGATTAAAGGAATGTGACAGGGACTAAAAAACCTTTTTGTTTCATATTTACAAAGACCAGTCAGTTTGCAAAACCTTTATTTCACCTTTTCACATTTTCCCAGGTAAAAATGTGTTTTAGAAATGTGATTTTTTGAAATTCTTTTCCAGTTCAATTGGAGAAATTGAGCCAAAGCTGAGCTAAAGTTTAATGTTGGATAAATTGTTTTTAGCATTTCTCCCTTTTCAGGAAAAACCTAAAATTTGGATCCAAACATAATATAAAGGTCAAATAACTATGGCTACATGTGCATTAAAAAATAAGCTACAACAGAGTTCAGTAAAAAGGAATTTTGGTATAACCAAAAAGTATAATTGTAAATGAATGATGTAAATGTAAATAAATGAATGAACAATTGAAAGAGTATTTTATATACAGTACAGTACTGTGAAAAAGTCTGATATAAATTTTGTCTTTGTGTCACGGTTGCGTAGCGGTGGGGACAGGACACAAGCCACTCTGTACTGTAATCATCTTTTATTTTAAACATAAACGGAACAAAAACGGAACGCGCCGTAACAGGCATGGTGAGACACAAAACAGAAGACAACACGTGAAAGGGAACAAATCAAAACAAAAGCGAGTGGTCGCGCATGTGACAGCCGTCGCCTTGGCGACCACTACACTTGTGTCACGCGCGTGACAGAGCCCCCCCCCCAACTGCCAACGTGGCGCCAGTGTCCCTGTCTGGGTGGCGGCACAGAGGCCGGCCCTGCGCTGGGGACCAGAAGCCCGGATGCGGCGCGGCCCACTGGCGGCACTCTCCCCGAGATAGTGATCTCCCGGAAACGCACCGCCAGCCGGCCTACTTCCTCAGCGGTATCGTCGGACACCCGGGGGCCTCCCACCGCGGTGTCCGGAGGACGAGTGGCGTCGCTGTCCCCGAAGCCCGGGGGCGGAGCATTGACGTCCTTGGCGGCGTCGGACACCCGTGGGGCCTCCCACTGTGTCTGGCTCCGGTGGCAGCGCCGAGGAAGCGCGACTGGGGAGGTTTCGGTCGGCGCGGTCTGCTGCCGTAGAGATCGGCGCGGGGCTGCGATTGGCGGGGCGGCAGGCCGTGGCTGCCACTGGCTTGGCGGCGCTGCGGTCAACGACGCCACCCGGGCAGCCAGGCTGTTTATCCGTGCCTGCCTCGTCTCCCTCTCCCGGCAGACTAGGACCTAGCCCTCTGCTTCCCCGGTGGGGAGGAGGCGTTCGCTCGCAGAGGCCAGCGCCATGTATGGGGCCAGATCTTCCATCCAGCGCTGGTGCTCCATGAGCTCCGCCAGGACCTCCGTGGCAGAAAGCCTCGCTGTGTCCATTTTATGGGTCTTCTGTTCTGTCACGGTTGCGTAGCAGCGGGGACAGGACACAAGCGCGAAGCCACTCTGTACTGTAATCATCTTTTATTTTAAACATAAACGGAACAAAAACGGAACGCGCCGTAACAGGCGTGGTGAGACACAAAACAGAAGACAACACAGGACAGAAACAAGCGTGTATTTAAACATGTAGAATCAAGGGGAGACAGACGAGGAACATCTGGGAACATTTAACATACTACACGTGACAGGGAACAAATCAAAACAAAACCGCGTGATCGGGCACGTGGCAGCCGTCGCCTTGGCGACCGCCACGCTATGTCACGTGCACACACTTTGATGTCTTCTGCATTAGTGTGTCATTAGAAAATAGCAAATTTTAGATTTCCAAACATTTATTTTCCAAAAAATTAAGTAATAGCCCACTTTTTGGATAAAAACATCAAGAAGGCTGTCTGGGATTTTACCTGCAGAGACAAAAGAAAGTGAGATTCTTGTAACAACCTACCAGCCGATCTCCTTATAAAACTGCACGACAGTGTGCCTAAGAGAATTGATGCCGTTTTAAAGGCAAAGACTGGTCACACCAACAAATTCATTTGTTTTAGTTTTTTACTGTTTACTGTTCTTTATGTTTTTTTCATATTCAGAAACTTTTAATTTCATTATTTTTAAAAACATTTTTTTATATGTGCTTTAGGCTCCATTTACACCTGGTATTATGGGATACACTTTAAAAGGACAGCTAGCAGGGTGCAGACAGCTATAGTGAATAAAAGCAGTTGTATCATCTAAATTTGGTTTTATTTAGATTTAGTTAGTGTACTTGTGATCCGATCGCTCGAGACGCATGTTAATACCAGGTGTAAACAGAGCCTTAGACTTTTGCACAGTACTGTACATATCTAATCTGTATACACTACAGGCCAAAAGTTTAGAAGCAATAGTTAGGGATGCACCAATTCGATTTCCGATCCGTTACACCAATGTATTTCATGCCGTGAATGCATGTGATGTTGACTGACACATCAAAGATCTTGCATTGAACATAAAACACAACTTGTCTTAAAGCCTACTACCTACACACCTGTGATGTTTTGCATAACTTGCAGAGAGTCGGCTTGGTTAGTAAGAGGTTGTCAGTATCAGATCAGCTCTGATATCGGTGTCATATCAAAAAGGGAAAAAGTAGGATTGGTGCATCCCTAGAAACAGTAACTTTCTAAAAAAAAAATGAACACAAACATTTTTCCCCACGAGATAACAGACAGTACCATGTTTAATAAACATAGGCTGAATTTGTTTGACTAAATGTCTGCAGCAATAATGTACAACCAATTCCTAATTAATTTTTTTCCTATACTCTACAATAATCAAAATATCCTCCTTTAACTTTAATGACAGACTGACATAATCAAGGCACTCTTTCATGAAGTTTCAGCAGGTATATAGCTGGTATGGCATTCCAAGCCTGACTGGAGGGATATGCTTTTATCACAGAATGGTCAAGTTCATCCAATAGAAGCTCAATTGGTGAGATGTTGGGACCATGTTGGGACCATTTACTGTAGTACACCTTGACTAGATGTCAGTAAAGATGTTATGATGTGTTGGTTGTTAGCAAACAGACTTAATTGTAAAATGTTTTTGAAACTTTAAAAATCACTGCGTGCTTCCATACTTTTGGCCTGTAGTGTGTAAGTGTTCACAAATGCAATAAACATACTGAAGCAAAACATCATCTATGCCTCCTGTAACAACAGGTATTTTCACGCCTACACTTTCCACTTATACAACAGTGGTTAGGGCAGGCTCAGCCACAGCTGTGCATACTGTGGCTTGATAATAAATGGTGTGAGCAAACACTCTCACATTTGAGGGTCGCACTCTGCCTGGGAGAAAGTTAAAAGATTCACCAGCGCCAAACTATCTACTCTTCAAAACACACATCTGGGATTACGGGCTCACAAGTAAAACACATTGAAGAATCAAGGATAGGTGGCTTTTACCATTTCCCCTAATAAACATGTCCAATATAATCCTCAGCAATTCCCTCTTTCACAGCACAGCCTGGAGTGTTCCAGAGCTGCATTTACTGATCCTATCCTCTCCAACCTAATGTTAATAATCAGTGAGGAGCACGACAATAACAGTTGCTATCAAGAGGCGATAAAAATCCTCAAATCCTGCTGTCTGCACCCTGCTCACAGTCCTTTTAAAGTGTATCCCATAATATTGTGGTTGCACATAATACTGTTTGTATAGCCCTCTGATTTAGAGACAGAATGCTATTGGCTTTGCTTTGGAAAATCTATCATTTATGCTTGCTTTATCTAATAAGCCCATTAAACTACATAATGAGGCTACTGCCTCTTGACCCTGCTTTTAAGAGCTTAATTGATTATACGCATAGTACACAGCTGGAACTAAAGTCAAATTGGAGAAGCTTGGCTGAACTAAACTGAATTGAAATAACCTCTTTTGGTAGATTAGGCTAAGGCCGGCTTCGAGCCGAATGCCGAGACAGTCCGGGGCTTCTAGAACTTCTCACTTCACTGTGCTAATTTAAACAAGGGTTTTATTTTTCTATTTGTCAGCGGGCTAAACTGTAGCATGGTTGTTAAACCTCTCCCAGACCTAATTAAGAGAGCAATGCTAGCATTCATAGGTGAGCTCGCGTTGCTGGACCAGGAGGGGTGGGGGAGTGAGGGGTGCTGATGCCTCTGGCAGCTTCCAGCCCGTATGGCTGCAATATTAAGTGACTGCTGAAATTCATGGCCTGCACAGCCGTTTTATAAGTGTAGGTGACAACCTGCTTTCATACGGCGCAGGAGTTTTTTCATGCGGTGCAACACATTAGCAAATTGTGCTGGTTCATTATTCATTAGGATGCTGTCATATTAAGAGCACTCAAGTTTTTGTTGGAAAATTTTGATTTTGGAGATATTTCAAAATGTGCTGTTTTGCGGGTTTACCCAGGTGTCAGCAGACATTTGCTGTGATCATTGTGTAGATACTTATAATTCAAGGATGACTGTCTCAAAACACTAACATCAAAACTGGATCTTGCAAATTTGCTGAAAGTGTGAAATTGCTTTTCAAAGGGGAATAGCGCTATGAAAAACATTTTAACTCCCATTGTGAAAGGCAATAAAAATCACTGTGCATAAACAGGCTGTGCTTGATGAGATGCTCAAATGTTAATGAATACATTTCTCTGGTATAAAGGCCACTGATGTGAAAAAAAAACATGGTGTACAAAAGACAGGATAACTGTAGGATTATTCTAAAAACTATATATGACAAATATTAATACAGTTTTATCTCAGTCTTAAGTAAGATGGTCTCTATAGATTTTAATTATCCATTTCAGAACTGAGTGAGATGCTCTGCCTGAGGCTTTATATTCTTTTATAATGTACTGAAAAGTTGAACAGACAAGATAAGTGTGTCCGAAAGGAAAAACTGACATAGTATCGTTCTCATTACTGTGTCAAGATGTTAAGATGCATTGGTGCAACGTGGCTCTGAAATCGTACTGTTCTTTTCTCCTGTCACCTTGGGTCAGACAACAGCTCCAGCTAGTGAGCAGTGAGAGGGTAAGCTTGCCCCCTTATGGTGTTTTCAAGAAATAAATTTTATGCAGTGTGTGAGGCCTCACAAATCAAACTAGTTCACGTTCTCCAAGTGCAAACAAATTTAAAGCATTGCTTATGGATTAACAGCGGGCGGGTTTTCACACTGCGGCATTTGAGTTAGTGAGCTGAGTTGTACAGAGAGCCTAGCTGCTTGGTTAGAGTGATTCATTGCAACAGATTCTGCCAGAAACCACTGTGGATGAAAAAGGAGAGGAGAGGAGAGAATGAAAAACCTTGGCAGAGATGCAGAGCTTGTGTTGGCTGTTGGTCAGGGCAGGGGGTAGCAGATACACTGAGTAGCCACTGCTAGTCAACATACAGCACACTTGACAAATCTGTGAGAGCAAGTGCAAACTAAAATAGTGAAATAGCTTCAGGTGAAATGATAATTGCACCTCAGAGAGAGTTAGATTTCCTGAAACTCACACAGACGGGCTCTTGTTACATCCATCAGTACTCTAATCTTCATGTTAAAAAACAATATTGCTGACAGACCTTGAGATACTATTATATACATTTTTATGTGAATGTGTCAACACTTCATATCACTCTATGAACTTGTTTGACACTAGGTATCACATTTTGTATATGATAAATTACATTTGTTTATGCTCTGATTGTTTTGCAGCATCTCATATATTGATAGTGAAAATCACTGAGAACTCTTTTAAGGATCACATTCCAACTAATTAGCTTGCATTTTCCCAAGGTTCAATTCTGAGATCAATAACATTGCAATGGCCAAAGCACATATGCAAGCATCAATATAATGAAACAGTTTCTCAGTGGTGAACTGGAATATCTGGTTTTCATACCCTGTGTCTCAAGTCCTACCAGTGTTTCAGTGTTTTCTTAAAGCACCTCTAGCAAAAAGCAAAGGACCCAAACCTGCACTAACCAAGCTCCATAGCAACAAGGCAGACTAAGTGCAATAAATTGCTACATTGCACCGTAGCACCAAATATCACCTCTGCCTGTATGGTGTCATTCACTTCAACACTTTTCTCCACAATTAGCCTTGACACTGATGTGACTGTATTCAAAACTGTCCTGAGGGTATGACCAAACCATAACATAGACTTTACAAAAATAATAACATGGTACAGGTTTGTTAGTTTAAATAACAACTGGAGCATTGCCTAATAACTCCAGAAAACTCACATTCTGTGTCAGCTGCATGCTCGTGATGAAATTGAATTTTGAGTAGAATTTTGTGCCTCTTAATATCTAAATATTCCACAGCAGGTGAGAGCCATAACCAGGCTATTTCATTACAATGTCTTGGAATGCTTGCTAATAAATAATAAATGTACTGATAGTCACACACCATGGAGACAATTTAAATAGAATTGCAATTCCAAATCTTTTACTCTTCACAGTAGTGTTGGCCATTACAAAGGAGCTCTCCTGTGCCATTTTCCATTGACTCAACCATGAGAGGTAGAGGTGGAAAATGCTGGAATATCTGTGTCACTGTGTTTTCTCTTGCCATGCAGTTATAACGCCTGACAGCTCATCCAGAATAGCATTCAGAGAATGGCAAACACAACTGAGGCAGTGGACTGCACTACATTTATCTTTTTTTTTCATTCACATCACTTCTCAGAAATGCTGCTCTTTGGCAGAAGCACAGGAATCAGGCGCACCACTCAATTACGACACACTTCATGATGTAGTGTAGGAAAGTAAAGGACAACAGCAGAATCAGGAAACCAAATCTCTGGTATGACAACTGCGTAAATACACAATTACCAAGCAGAGTATATTTTTGGAGACTCAACAGAGATCTGATCCCACAATAGGAAAAAGTCAAGTATTGACTTACAATAAAAGGATTTTCCAGACTAGGAAATCATCTCCAGCTGCTCTGTAAATTCTTATTCACTCTTTCAGAATATATGCCCCTCAAACCAGTCAACCTTGAGTGTTATGATTTCAGCGGACCGTCTCTGGGGACATTATGCTCTCATGAGACGTGTGCTGGGTGCAAATGTTCCATTTCCATTTGTAGAGGAGTTGTGTGCAGATATATGATCCATTTATATATAATTTTCTGCTTGGCAACAAAGAGTCTTTTTCTGTGTTTACTAAATGTATCTCTTTACTTATGGCTGGATAAAAATCTAAGTCCTTGGTAAAAATCAAAGCCCTTCACCTTTACCACCTTGTCACACTAGTTTGAGCAAATATGGTATTTGTTACAGGGCAGTGTGTCATGGTCTCACCTGACCTTCCCACTCCACACCACCAGTGAGCCCAGTCACCGGAATACTAGCACGTCCGGGTCACACCTGAATCCCATCTGTTTACGGAAGTATCCATTATTATAATATAACTTTATTATAAACATGCATTGCCACTGTGTATGGTCACATATAGTTTGTTAATCCAGTGAGATTTTCACTCCTATAAGCTGTGGCACTCTTTGAATTTGAATTTGAATTAATATTAGAAAATAATGATGGTGGTTACAATCAGAAATAACTGCAGGAGCGGGCAGGATTGGTCAGAATTCCTTCGGTCCCGCGCATACCTCTAGTTTAGACTACAATTTTTGTGCCTTAAAAAAGATGAAGCTTCCGAATACTGTAAAAAAGAGAAACGAATACCAACATAACGAAAGAATACTCTAGTATTCGAATTATTCAGGCCAGCCCTACTTAATGACCAGTTTCAGAGAGAAAGCAAAAAAGCTTCTAGGATTTAGGCACGGCCCACTGAGTCTGAAAAAATACTTTTTTACACATTATTATGATAATGTGTTTATGGACATTTTACACTGAGCTGTATGTCTGTCTCACCTTGCAGCTGTGCTTTTATCTGCATATTTTAACCTTTTGAAAAAAATGAATGAGTAAGATACCAGCAGCCAGTCTTTAGCATTATTGAAGAGGTTTCACATTTCTGTCCTAATCTTCCTTCAATTTAATATTTAATGTAACATTATGAAGTCTGATATTCTAAAGTAATACATGTGCAGTAAATCAATACAGCCTCATAAATATTAATGTATGGACTGGGGAAAAAACATTAACATAGCCTTTTCTTAGTAATGAATATTATAGATAGAAATTAAGGCAAATATATGCAGATAGGACTCATCTTCTCCAAAAGTCCAGAACAGTACTCTGCAAAATAGTCCTCAAAGCACTGACTCACTGGTGTAGGATGCCAGCCGAGTGTGCTTAGTTTAAGGGTAAAAATGACTTGTTACATAACTTAATTTCTATAGTGGCTATAAGACGACGCCACAGAAACCGTATCAAAATCCCCAAAGTAAAGAAATTAATATCCATCTACAAAAAGCGTATGAGTTTATAGCTGCATTAACACATGTTTCTAAGAACATATGTTACAGAGTAAATATCCCAGTCATAGGAAACAGGATATTGAATACTATCACATAATGTGTGAAGTCTGCCATTGGAGAGTGGCTGTGTTCCAATAAGTTCTGCCTCCTGGTCACTCTCTGGACACAGCCATTTTATTGACTTAAACAGTGGGCTGACTGACCCGAATACCAGCAAGAAATATAGTTTATTATTTAGCTCAAATTACCCTTTGGTATTGGATATTCCCAATTGTCTCTCTTTTGCTCAAAAATAATTTATCAGTCCATCAGTTCCATTATGATAACATGCACTTTTTACATTCTCTCTAAAACACTCTCTCACACACACACAGACATACACACACACATATTCTCTTTCTCTCTGGCCTGGCTAGAGTCACTGCTACTCACGTGGATGTTCCTGAGCTTCTTCTTTCCCCTCTCCAGGCGGCTTAGCAATGTGCCGGGATGTGTGGGAGTTTGCTGCAGCAGCCTGTCATCCACTGACACACACTTCCTGAGTGCCGCTCTGTCCCCCCACAGCTCTGCACTGGGCTTTGCCAACTCCAAAGGCTTAGGGACACGTTTCACCTGCGATGTACCAGCCGCCTCTCCTCGCTCATATTCACGCAGCACTGAGCCTGACAGAGGAAAACAGACACCTCAGGTGATAACTGACACCCAGAGAGAGGAGGGGGGATGCATCAGGAAGAAGCTAGACTGAGCATAGGAAACATCAGGATATACGATAATTATTACTTTCGCTCGTGTGTAGACTCAAAATAAATAAGCTCCCTTGTGAATAGATAAGAAAGTAAGTATTACTAGCTATCAAAACTATCCCTTGACTCATTTCCTGTCTTAGTCCTAATCACTTCTAAGCCACCCCTCAATGATTCTGACTCAAACTGCATCCCACTACTTCCTTCTGACAGTCATTTCATTCTACTGGGATTACAGTAATAATTGTATTGATGAGATGAAAGCATGCATCTCGTAATTAACAAACAAGTGCTAGCTCCGAGACTATTCCATTACAGTGGAAGGTAGATAAAAATATAGAATGAAAGAGATTTGATAAAATACTATATGAAGCCAACTCACACTGTCTAATGTTCTAAGTAGCCAAAGAGGTATAAAGAAAGTAAAGCTACCATGATCTGTCACTTTTCCTCATGGGAAACAGCCAAATGCCCCCCACAAGTTCAAAATTGTCACATATTCTTATCATTACGGGGACACACACACTCACACACACACAATGTACCAGTACACCTCCAGGTGAGTGGGTGTCTTGTTTCCTTGTATTTATTCTGGCCAGCTGCGAGGCTGCAGTAGATCAAGTTCATCCCTGTGACTATCTACTCAGATAGTACTGAGTCACTGGTAGCAACAGAGTGTCTAATCAGCTCACCAATTAAAACTTCATGAGAATCTGGCATCTATTATCTTCCTGAAAAAAGCTGTTATGGAAACAGGAGTGACCTCTAAGACAGCACTTGGGATACAACACTGTGGTAATCGAGAAAATGAAAGGCTAACAGTTTGATTGTCCCACTGAGAGCCATTCTTTACTGTGTGTGGCACAAGATAACATACTAAACCATGTCAAAACTAAGCTGATTCACCACACACTGAAGCTCAGATGTGGCATTACTGTCAACAATAAAGGTCTGTACATGATATTACTTACATTAAATCATGTGCCACAGAGATTTTATGAGATTAATAAAAACATTACTGATTGTGAAACCAGTGGACAAACTGGACAAGAGTTTTTTTTAGTTCACTTTCCCAAAGAAGTGTGTGGTATTTGTGTGGCTTGTGTGCAAACATTCCTTTTTTTACTGCTGCTCTGTTCTTTTGTTCAAAGCTTGGAACAGTGCCAGTGCAGGAGAATTTACATTACACAGTCGTACTTTAAAGAACACGTTTGCAGTGTCTCTCCAGTAGCTGATCGCTATGGTGACTTTGGTGACAATGGCAAGGGGCATAGAGGCAGAGCTGTGTATCCATATCATGTGTCCCATTGTGCTGGATCAAGTTGCCTCGCTGGATGCTTACGAGTGGGATTCCTGTAGAGTGCAGGTGTGCAGGGCAGGGTCATTACTTTCTCATTATGAACTCCCCTTTTCTTGCACTATCTGGTTTGGTGGATTAACTACACGCACCTCTGTGTTTTTTCTTTCCTTTTAGACAGAAATGATAGTTAGACATTTTTTATCAAAGAAATGGATCCAGTGTTCTATTTCATTCATTAGCTTCATTCTTATTTGTCTTTATTAGTCTACATCTTAATGTCTGCTTTATGTTTGCGCCACACTCTTCAAAACTGGATCTGTTTACACTCTCAGAAAAAAGGGTACTAAACTGTACCTTTCCTTGTCACTGGGCTGGTACCTTCAACGGTACATCTTTGGTACCTTTAGTATGTATCTTTAACCTGGAAAGGAGGATGTAGTATAGCTTTAAAGCCTTACAAAGCTAATTAAGGGTACAACAGTGGTCCTTAAGGTCCAATTATGTACCTTAACATACTTTTTAAAGGTACACTATATTCACGTTTCAAGGTTAAAGACACATACTAAAGGTACCAAAGATGTACCATTCCAGGGACAAGGAAACCCAGGGACACTCTTTTTCTGAGAGTGTAGATGGAGTAAAAATAGAGTAAAATATAAATATATTTTCAAAAATCAACTATTAAATATCATGTGCAGCGATAATGTAGTACACCTGAAAACAGCTTGAAGACTTGTTGCCTAGAACTATTTCTAAATTAACTTAACTGGCTAGCTCTCCGACCTCTTGTGATTTATCATTGATTCAAACAAATCCTGACCAACAAATGCCTTATATTAATGTACAAGACTAAAACTGACCATGTCCTGGTGAATCACTATGTTTTAGTTGTCAGAAGACCTGCTTTGCCTTAAGATACCTGTGCTTCAGCTCTTGTAGGCTCAGCTCTAATGAGCTCCTAGTACTGAAACCAATATACTGTATACCAATATAGCTGATCATTTAATATCAACCACATACAGCGCTAATTGAGCCACATAACTGCTCAGAAATTGCTTTATATATGCATAATTATAACATATAACACAGTGATAACTTGTTGAAAAATCTCTCTGGACGATTATCTGCTGTCTAATAGCAAATCAGACAAAAGCCTTTGGCATTCAATGGTATGTCACTGATGAAAATAAAAATTCCCTTTAAAGATTAAATGATCCATAGACCAAGGCGACAAGCATAAAAGGAAATTCTACGAGAAAGTCTTTGTTCATGCTGTCTTTGCCTACTCAATGCAGCCAAGAGTAAAGTAAGCCCAATTTAACCACAAACCCAATTACATTTCCATGTGCAAGTCCAAAAAACAACTCCAATAAAGCACATGTAATACTAATGAGCTTCCTCATCATATTCATAATTATTATCATCAATCTTTATAATACTCATAAATAGCACATAAAGAAGGTGGTTTCATAGCTGCCTGCCTACTCACACAATAAGCATGTATAGTCAGGAGTGACATAACAGCTGATCAAATCCTCCCATTGAGTAAGCCATTAAGAATGCTCCTCTCACTTACACTCCAGGGCTTTAGGCTAATGTGGACAAGCAAATAGACATAAAGAGTCAAACAAA
>JAOUQW010000049.1:9489121-9504121 GCA_028565825.1 Olivaichthys viedmensis
TTTTCTCTCTTAAGATCATATTTTTCCTTTAAATCCACCTTAGTAACTAGCATACTGAGGTATATATACATTATATACTATACATTATATACCTAATATACTAATTCTTATATGCACCTTTGAAATCTTTATATTGTAAATGAGGCAGTTCTGTTACACTTAAAACTAGCAGTCTAGTGTGACATTCAACAAAACAGGCCCTCTAGAACACATCAATTTCTCTTCCCTCACACAGAGTAAATGAATGAATGAATGAATGAATGAATGAGCATTAAACACAATCATTATTTTGTTAGGCATCTAGAACAAGTCATATGATTCAGCCTATGGGGAATAAGCTGGTAACATGAATGTAAGCATTATCAGTAGTCAGATTATTTCATCAATTTATCACATTACAACTTTCTCCTTTTTTTTCAACAACATATTATCCAAACTTCAGTACAGCTTTAGGTTGCCAAGCCATGGAGGATGACTACCCAGTTACTGTCAATCACATTATTATTTAAGTGTAATTCCAATGTATGTTCATATAACTTTTCATGCTGTATTACAAATTAATTGTCACTTGTTCAAACATTCAGCAGATCTTTTATTATTTGCAATTTTACACCATTAAAGCTATTACAGTTGTTTTGTGCACCTTAAATTGTTGCTATTATTTAAGTAATTTCCTATTTTTTATCACACTTTGTAATTTTAGGATGTTATTACTGAAATATAATTTAATAAAATGTCTGGGTTGATGATACAGAAGCCATTAGATTATAATAATGAACCCTAAGCTACACCTCCAACCTTCACGCAAATTGTACAAGTCATATGTTACATGACTGCAGTGTAGAGTATGAATTAGTGGAGCATTATTTGTATCAGTTAGTGTTAAATTGACCATTGGAATAGGCAAAACAAGTGACCATAGTAACTTTGAACATGGTATGCTAGTTGCTTCGGCTGTCATCCCTGGCTTTTTAATGCCCAACTCTTTCCAGGGTTTACTGAGAATGATGCAAAAAGCACCAGTGACCAGCGATCCTGTGGACACAAACAGTCTGTGAATCAGTGGGGTCAAAGGGGAATGGTGAGCAAAACAAATGGGTCACAAACAGGCAAATCACATCGCAATTCGGAATTCAACATCAATGTGCAAAATCTCATTTCATTTCAGAAGGCATCACTTATCGGACTGTCTCGAAAGGGCTGAAGACCATGTTGATGTCAGCAAAGAACAAGAAATGTAAGCGTGAACAAAGGTTGCCTCATCAGATGAATCCAGGTTCCTTTTGTATGCTTCTGATGGAGGGAACAGAATTTGGCTCAAGCAACATGAGTCCATGGACCCTTCCTGTTTGGTGTAAACAGTGCAAGTTGATGGGAAGCAGTGTGATGGTGTGGGGAATGTTTTTCTGGAACACATTTGTGCCCCTACTACCCTTTGAAAAACATCTGAATGGCACTGCATGTCTGAACCTCGTTGGACTTCACCACTTCATGCCTACGGATTATCCACACTTCCAGAAATGTCCAACATGCACCATGTAGGCACATATTGTCACCAAATGGTTCCAGGAATATAGGAGTACATGGCACAAATGTTTTAAAGGTTTATATGCATTTGTTAAATAAGACTTTTAAATGTATGGAAACTAAGGCTGGGAACATCAAGTAATAAAAACTGTACTTTATAAAAGTAAATATGTAATAATTTACAACAGTCTTTTTGAATTTAGATGTTTTAAACATTCATATCAAAGTTTTTTGCAGGGACTTAAAGAGCACCAATTTGGGATAATGACCAAAGTAGCATTTTATTTCTTTTTATTTATCATAAGAACTATTTTAGGTAGGGCAGAGCAGGTAGTGTTGGTGTCTCACAGCTCCAGGGTCCGTGGTTCGATCCTGAGCTCAGGTTACCGTCTGTGTGGAACTTTGCATGTTCTCCCAGTGTCCACGTGAGTTTTCTCCGAGTACTTCGGTTTCCTCCCAACTTCTAAAAAAACATTCCAGTAGGTGGATTGGCTACTCTAAATTGCTCCGAGGTATGAATGAGTGTGTGAGTGCGTGATGCCCCGCGATGGACCAGCGTCTTGTCCAGGGTGTAGTCCTGCCTTGGGCCCAGTGTTCCCGGGATAGGCTCTGGATCCACCATGACCTTGACCAGGATAAAGGTTACTGAAGATGCATGAATGAACGACCATTTTAGTTAACTGCCTCCTTCCTAGCCACCCACTTACCCATACTTCCCATGTTAGGCTTTCTCATCAAATGTGTTGTTGCTAACTTTTTCAAGTGCTTGAAGGTTTTTTGTTTTATTTTAAATTCCTTTAATCCCTTTTTTCCCCTTTCACCTTCAGATCCCAATTAACAGGATCATACGCACCTGAACCAGGATTGGATATAATAAGAAACTATGCTTAGATGTTTGGATCTCCAAACTAAATTCCCTGTTTGTTGTGGTTAAGATCAGAAACACTGTTGTTCAAATCTGCCATCCAGAGTTGACCAACTACTGAAATAACAAATCACAATGTCAAATCTAAGGTCATCACAAGGTCATCTTTTCTCTTTTCTAGGACACCATCTATAATCCAGGTCACATGATAAAAATGCTTACAGATCACAGAAATGGAGTCATCATAGCTTCTGGACCCAGAGACTGAGATCATCTCAGGGCCCTAATTGGGACCAGAGGACATGTGGCTGAGGACTCGCATAGTGATGCTCTATAGCCTTTGATCCATATCAAGATATATGATAAATAAGCATGCATGTTTTTCAACAGAACTTATGTTGATATGTACAGAATACTTTATATCTCTATTGTTTTGCTGAGCTGAGCTGAGAGAGTACACACAGAGTATTTTTCCAGCAGGACTTGATCTATACTATCATGCATATAAAGAAAATTTCACAAACAAGTGTGTGAAATGTTCATAGATGGAGCTCAGTATCCCAAAAGCATACCTGGGTTAGAGATTGTTCAAACTCATTTCCTCTTGTTATTGTCTGATCTGCAGTGATGTTGGGACTTGAGTAATTCTGGATTCCTCCAACTCTCTTTGCAAATTACAATCATTACTATTACTATAGTTACTACCTGCTCAGAAATTGCATAAATAAAGCTGAATTGTATATAAAATATATAAGACCATCTACAGTATGCACAGAAATAGTCTAGATGACTGTAAAACAGTTAAATAGTCTAAATAATTACACAAGAAATAAATGTAAAATGAACTTGAAACAGATTAATAAAAGTTGTTCAGTGTTTTCTATATACACATTAGTGATGAAATGCAAGTTATAAGAGAGTCACACACTAAAGTGGTAATACTTTTAAATTAGCGAGTTAACAGACAGTATTATTCATGGAAGTCATACAATAAAAAAACGTAGAAGCTCTATTTTAACTAACTGTTATATATGTATCAAATGATTAAAACATTTGAAAGTTGAACAAAATTAATGTTATTATTGTTCCTTTCAATAAACTCCATCAATAAAAAAATATGACCAGGAATAGCTTCCCAGAGGAAACTGGAAAAAGGAAAAACACAGAAGCAAATGTCTTTATAATATCATCCTTTACTAATTTTTGGGTTCATACTAAATGTCAAGAGGATAAATAGAAAACAAAATTAACATTGTCCCTATTTATTCAGTTAACAGACATCATTATTTGTAAGCCTGTACTATAAATTTCATAGCTAAAGCAATAACTAATTAGTAAGACCAGTTTGTAACAAGCTTAAGAAAAGTGATTCTACCAGTGTATGGGATTTGCATGTTCAGGAATGAGGTACACAGTTAAGGGAGATGATGGTGGGAAGAGAGTGTTAGTGAGTGCAAGCTGGTCTGCGGTCTCTGCTCCTGCTCTCCCCCTTCCTCAGTGGATCCACAAGCAGGCCTGGATCAGCATGGGATTAACAGCAGATCCCAATCTGCTCCCTATGCATTTACAAATGGCTTTATATAACCTCATGTCTATTTGATAAATGCCACAGAAATCCCTGCAGGAAGTCATCTGCCCTAGTGTGGGGTAAGAGGTCGTCCAGGCCACACCCAGAAGACAGCTGCATAAATAAACATGTCATTGCAGCACAGAGGAGACACTAGACCACTGCCACCAACATGAATAGAGTGAAAGAAAGAAGAGGGGGAGGATGATACAATTCTAGAGAGGATATTACAAATTTAGGCTAACATATGTGTAGATAGGAAGTGGATGATAAAACATCCATGCTAAAAAATTATATCTGTGAAATGCTTTGCAAAATAAACAGTACAATCTTTATTTCCAGTGGAGCTGGGAAATCCTGCACTCCATCCATACCATCATGTATATATGTCCCATTAACAGTACAAATTCTCTTGTATATACTAAATGTGTTAACTCAGTTCTTTGTAATAAAATTACATTAAAAGTTATTTTTAATTAAATGGTATGGACTGTAGGCCCATGGGGGACATGGGGGTTGGGGGTATACATGTTGACAATAATCCAATGACATAAGGTAGTGACATTTTAAATCTCTGTGACCTTTCATCAAGAAAAGGTTTATTTTTGTAGAAAGGATGCTCTCTAGTGGTATGTTAAAGGCAAACGCCAAACCTAGAACCTTTTAGAAAGAAAAGAGTTGTGCTAAATTTGCTAAATCATCTAGCAAAACTTCACCTCTCACCATCCCACAATATGCATTTATAATACACTTTAATAAGAGTCATCCAATAGTTGACATGGAAAAAAATATTTAAAAAATAATAATACAATGACAAATAATAATAAACAATTTTCAAAATTATCTTCAATTTTGGTTTTGCATATTCTACTGTATGTAATGATATACGATTACATTATTGTATTTTGTAGCTCAATGATGTGGCATTTCTTAGAAATAAGCCTGACATAAATAAATGTTTGAAATATACTTTTAACCAGAGAATAGCAGAAAACAATAAATATAGTCATCTGAATTACATATTACAATCATGTCAAAAAAGCAGCTTAAAACCTGTCATAGTGTCTGTGGTGTATATTTTACAGGTGAACAGATAAAATTGAGACTCTTAAATAAATGACACATTTGTCAATAAAAATAAGACTAGGAAACATTTTAAAGAATTTATTTTGATCATGGGCAAATAAACAGAGAAAATAAAAGGCAATCACAGGCAATAAAATTTATTTTTTGAAAAGCCAATAAATACTCTACCAAAAATAAACATGCTATAATTAAGGTTTATATGTCATAACATCTCTTCACAGTCAACATTCACTGCTTTCACCAGTATGGCAAACACATAATAGCATCTTTCAAAGCAATCAAATCATTTTACCAGCAAGAAACATTGCAGACTGTGTTGATCCTAACAATAGCTTTGGCAGAAGAAAGAAAAAGAACCTTGTTCACCCTTTAGTGATGCATAAAAATAGATTCAGAGTATGACTGAGACAACAGATGGATGTTGAATGTAGAAATTACTTTAATGCATTAAATAAATCTTTTGGATTATACTTTACTAATGCCCATGCAGAATTCCAGCAAGCTAGAGCACTTGAGATTTTTAAAACACATTTTTAGAGACTCATAGGAAAATACTGTACAAAAACAATAAAAGCTTTGCGAAACATTTAAAGCATTTCACTTTAAAATAACAGCATTACATATATATTTTCTCTCTTTTGGTCTGGAATAGAGACTGAGGTTTATTCAAAGAGACAGAAAATCACCTCGCATTTACATTCTGACCACATTGCCTCCAAAAGGCAGTCTTTTTATTTAATCAAGCTTCAAACTCATGGAAAATGGCCAGTGCTAATACAACTTGGCAGTGTCACTTACCTTTAATCAAGGCTTCAATAAACAAAACTTTCCAAATAATATCTCTGTAATACCATATGTCCTGTACATATTCAGTACAGAAGCCAATTAAATTATTGCCACAGGTATGCTATTATAATCCATTTGGTCATAATTTTTAAAATGGGTAAAACAATTTTTTTTTTTAAGAAAAAAAAGAAAAAGAAAAGAAGTCACTTTTGAGGAAGAAAGCTGAATTATAAAATTATTAGGGTGAAACTTAACCAGAGAATAAAATCTTTCATGATGATGTGCGATTTATGATGGCTGTAAATCAACAACTCAAATCCCAATCCTAAATTTATCTTATTCCTGATGTCAGCAATAGAGGAAATAACAATAAACTGGAAAGTAAGAAACTGTTTGCAACAATCCTGTAATGGCTTACAGAGTCAAATAATTTGATAACTATTACTTTAGCCCTAGGTTAAAAAACACTTTACATAACCCTTCTTATATTAATCTTGCTGTTAATCTATTCTCTCTGTGAAAATAACAGGCCTTTGTAGAGACACTTAAAACTAGTGTGAGGCCTAAATGTAAAATTGGCTCACCAGATTTAACACTGCAGGGCTGACTCAACAAACATATAGAGCCTGCAAATTTTCCTTTATTAATAAAAAGTGTAACAATGTAGCTGATAAGACAGACAATAAATTGATTATTTTTTTGTACAAAAGGTAGAATGAAATGCTACAACACTCCTAAATACATGTACAGAATATGGGAATAAGAAAGGTACATTCCCGGTAGCATCAAACAGCTGTTTTAGATTTGGAGGAAAAAAAAAAACCTGGCTGCAATGCAATGCACACATGACCACACTAAGTGTAGGCCGAATTCTAAAGTGCCAAGAACAGACTGAGGTGAGGGTCGGCAGGATTATATGGTAAATAGGCCTTATCCCATTATATTGTCCTTCAAACTACACAAGCCCGAGAGCCTCACAGAGGGCCATGCTGAGCTTCAAACTTCGACAGAATATTCTTACAGCGCCCCAGCTCCTTATGCAGAGCAGCCACTTCCTGTCGGAGGGCCGAGTTCTCCTTCTCCAGGAAGCCAGCCCGGATGGCAATCTGGTTCTCCTTCAAGCGTCGGGCGTCCCGCGACCTCTTGGCAGCCATGTTGTTCTTTCTGCGCCGTACCCAGTATTTGTCATCCTGCTCAAAATATGTAAAAAAAATAATAATAATAATTTAATGTAAATGTCTAAAGTGCCATTTCCATTCTTTACACTAGTAAAGTTTAAAAGAAATATGACCAGGAATGATTTTAAAGATTTTTTTTTTATCATTGGCATATAAACAAGCTAAACAAGCTAAACAAATAAATAAAATATTTTTAATGCATTTAATCAATGTTATTTCAGCTTCACAAGCTCACACTTTTTTTGTTGTTGCATGCACTTTGCCAATGTAATTTTAAGACTTTTAATGATATTTTTGCTGTTATTATTCTTACTGTTAATGCACTTACCAGTTTAATTATTGTTATTAAGGCACAGGATTTTCAAGCTGTCACTGCTCCTACTGTTATTGCGATTGTTAATATTAAGTTATACTTGTACTAGATCAAGCATCTCTGTGTACTTTGTATCACTGAAGTCTCATATGCATGTTTTGTAGTTCTTGTTCACACAATTTGTAAGGAAATATAAATGTAATAAATATAAATAAATAATAAATGTAAAGCTAAATTGGTTGTCTCCAAAGCCCATGGTGTTCAGCCACCACCCAATAGCACTTTTACTTTAGGTTTTAATGAGACAGTGGGTATTAAAGAATTATCCATCTGTGTGGTGACATGTTTTTTTTTTTCATGAAGTCATGACTGTGAAATCAGCTTTGAGCAATTTATTACTCTGCAAATCCTTGCATGGATCCACTTTTATTTGGACAAATTAAAATGGCAAATCCTTTAATCCCAACCCCAGCAGAACTAGTGTGCTCCATGAAGAGTAGGATCACATGAGTTTGGCCACCTAAGGATGAATGAATGAACTACTAGGCTTAAGCCTCTTAACTGCAACCTGGACCATCTCTGACTAGTAGCAAAAATGCAAGTGGCATGGGAAGTGTCAGTAAGAATAAGGGTAAGAGCACGCTCTCTGTGCCTCAAACACACACACACACACCCACACACCGCTGAGTAAGCACTGTAGCTGTACGTTACCTTAATGTCTTCTGGAATGAAGACTTTGCGTGCCTTTTTGATGACTGGCTTAGGTTTAAGCTCGTCATCAGAGAACTTGTGCTTGCGGGGATCGAATGCTTTCTGGCCTGGCACACTGGACAGAGCCAGGTCTGTTGGGTCAGGCTCATAGCTCATCATCACTTGGATGGACTCTGGGTCAATTGGACTGGGAGTGTTGCGGGATGGAGGCAACACTGCATATAAAACACATACATATATATTATATATATATATATATGATAGAAATATTAGAGAAAGACTATGTCTAAAACACTTGCATCTAAAATTACTTTTCAAATAAAACTATACATATATTGGGATTAGGTTGTAGTGTCACCACTAATCCACTAAGTGGCAACACAACGCACACATTCAGTACACTTTCAGCTTTTGCAAAACAACAGAAGGTTTTAAGCAATATCTGCATGTCAATTAGAGGACCTGTTCACCTCCAAATAAACGTACATATATTATTTTACACTTTTTAAATGTTATGAACTAATACGTGCTAATGACCACTTACATTTTTCTTAATTTTTTGAGGGACTTAACAGTTAAAATAAATAAAAAATGATGAGGCTCTCCTAGATCCTTCTCGCCCACTACACCAATTTTTGTGACTTTGTAATAAATTGTGTGTGATGTTTGCCTTCATTTTATCCATAAATTATGCTTTAAATCATCTCTAAACAAGCTGACACAATCCCTCTACTCAATGTTACCGGAGACGACCACATCCAACTTCAAAGTTTATGTAAAAAATAGTTATGTAAAACAATGTGCATATGCAGGTCTTTTGGGGTATGGTCACACTATTAATCAGCTTACTTAAAAACCTTCAAGGCAGAAAGATCCGATCTGAGCAAAAGAACATGAAAAAAATTTGGAAACGGGAAAGTCAATCAGTTGGTAAATTTCTTAGTTAAAAAATCAAGTCACTCTTTTCTGCAAAGTACAAATTTATGACCCTGTTTTGACCGACCAATAAGAGGGCCATGCCAAGAAAACAGATGGGTTAATCAAATTTGTTAAAACAAGTATGCTATAAGCACAGTGTTTGTTATAGAGCTTGATGTAAATGTGAAATGTCATCTCAGCATTACAGCCTACATTTGGTGAATTGAGAAGGATATGCTGACTTAACTGATGGTGATCTTGTTTTTAGCTGTTTAATAACCTAGTTTGCTACTAATGTTACCAAGCTAGCTAACAGCAGAGCATTTTAGCACATCCAGTAATACCAGGGTAGCGTTCTAGCTAGTTGAAGATGAAAACTAGGAAGTGTATAAAATTGCAGGGCGCAAAACATAATGCACAATTTTGCCAAATGAATAAGAGGATGAAGTCGGATCAGAAAATGAGATGTTTTTATAAATATATATTTTTTTTTTTATCAAGATGGATTGCCTGTCTGTTCAGGTGGTGAAAAAAAACAAAACAGAAGACATGTTGGAAATGAAAAGCTGATCATTTTCAAGTAACTATTTTAAGAGCTAACATGATATTATTGAACATGGTAGAATGCTTTGCTGTTACCTAGCTTGGTAAATAAAAAAATTACTCTTGCAAAAGACTAAACGGCCTGGCAAGGAAGACTTTGTTTAGAGTTCAAAAATGTATGTTTTCGGGTTAAGCCTATTTTGATTCCATATGCCTCATATAAATCCCAAATGACTCCACTTTGTTAGGTGCATTGCCTAGAGAGTAGGAGTCATCATTTCATACCCCATGTTAAGCATACGGGAGTAGGGAGTCATTTGGGTTTCAGCCCTTGTGCGTTAAACATGAGCGTGTCACTGCGCTAGCAGCAAATTCAACTCGAGCTCGGTGTTGGCTATTTAGACCGACTAGGCATCTGGAACGTATTTTATATGAATTTAATAAAGTAGTCGGACTGTTAAAGTGAATTAAATTAAATTAAAGAACACGGTAGTCCACAAATAGCGGGGATGTTTTAAGGCAATTGGCTGGTCACGTTTTCACACGCACTGACTGACAGAAACATTAGCATGCACTCCGGGTGCTCACTGCAACTGTCTGCATCTAATGCTTTAACACCTATCTTACCCCCCAAAACCTTAGTCTTAAGTGCAGACTCCTCTAAAAGTCATACTATACTACTCTCAAACAATGCACAATTCTTAAGTGTTTAATGGGAACAGTAGAAATGTTATGTACAGCACTTTGGAAGAAATAAAACTACTTACTAGAATGCTGTGCTATAAATACTTAAACACTTTTCCTGAAAACTAAATGGCCTGGCATTGAAGACCACTCATGTTTCGTGTTTACACTATAGAGAAAGCCTGTAGCATTTTTGCTTGTTGAATTTGTGTCTGTGGTTGGGGATTACCTTACTAGATGGTTTGGATACAAATTATTTGAGGAAGTCCCTGCAGATTAGTTACATTGTTGTCAGCCATTTCTTGCTCAGACATGTGGCCAAGTTTTCTGTGTGCAAATCCAAACGCCAGGTGGACTAATTAGCTCACTCCTTATATTATACTCAAAACACAACTTTAATTAGGCTCACTCTGACTTGGTTTATAGCAACTGACTGCATTTGCTGTAGGCAGGTTGCTTCTGTTCTGGCATAATACCTGGTCGTGTGGGACTCCGGAGGCAGGCCTGAGGGACCATGGGTGTGTGGATGGCGGCATTGACTCTGTTGCTGAGGTCCATGACAGAGACTGGGGTCTGCTGCTGCTGCTGGGGACACCGGTTTTGCTCGTGTTGTGGCGGACTAGACGGGATGCCATTTTCAGACAGAAACTCTTCAAGGTCCATGTACTCCAACTGAAAATGATCGCCATCGTAAGGCAACGTCTTATCCCAAAGTACCGGACCCAGGAAGGCGGACTGCGGCACATTTCTGTCTTCCTCCAACTTCTTCTCCTTGTCATAAACTGGAATGCAAATAAAACAAAAGTGATGAGAACCTGATGTTGACTTTCACTTTTAACAGTATTTAATTGGATGAGATGTTCTCTATGTGCATGTTGGTGGCCATTGCGTTAGTTGCTTGATTTTCTCTCTCTTCTTGCTCTGACTGCAGTGTTTTATCTGCGGTCTAATCATGTTCAGTCTAATCATGTTCAGTCTAATCATGTTCAGTCTTCTGCAGCGTTAACAGGCTGGTGATTTGTATTGTATTTGTTTTGGCACGAGTCAATCGGAAAGGGGTTAAAAAGTCATCTAAAAGACTTGGATCCAGCCAAAGACATATGCACACTAGAAGCCCATTTTAACATGTCGAACAACACAACTACTTCGCGCTCTCAGCTTCATAGAACAACAACACACGTGCAGCTGCGTTATGATCTTCATGACAGGAGTCCGGTCAAAAATGTTGCTTTTACCTTCTTCGTGGTGGTGCCGCGGTAGTTTCCTCGGATATTCTAGAAGGGACTTGAGGACTCCGTGAGTTGGAGGAGGTAAAAAAGTTGGGTTCATTGCAAGAGGTCTGGACATGTCGGTCGTATTCCGTGCGGGGGAAGAAGAAGAGAAAAAAACCCGAGAGACGAGTCGAGTGCGAGAGGAAAAGACCGTGCACGATCGACGAGTCGAGTCGAGTGTGTTAACAGACAATAAACACGCCAGACAGCCTGCTGCTCCGTGAGCTCCGGCCCCTGAAACCTTGAACTGTGGCGTGCACGGTGATGATCACTTCCATGCGTGAACATCGAGGCGCATGACGTCAAAGCGCGAGAGGCTGGCCCGACCTTCCAGCTGCACGCAAAACCAACACACACACCTCGACCACGAACTAATGACGCGAGCTACAGTTGCGTTGGAGAGGAATTGAGTGCGTGTAAACTATAGCTACAACGCAATGAGCGACGGACCAGCGTTGTGTGGGGAGGCAAAAAAAAAATAACGCTCATGTACCCACAAGGGGGAATGGAGTAAAGTTAAAAGGGAGCGCGTGTTTTGTTTGTTTGTTCGTTTGTTTGTTTGTTTGTCCCCCCCTAATGAAGTTTTCCAAACATGACTTTCCGATAGACGGGCAGAACTGGAATCAACGCAGTCAGCCGTTCATCGTGCGCAAGCGGGTTTTCGGACTCGCCAGAACCCAGCCATGAAAGCGCGCCGCTGTCACGCACCAGGCGCGCGCGCCCGCCCGCGCTGGGAGCCGCCCGTCACGTGGTTTGAGCGGCTTGACCTACTTTTGTCCGATTAGAGTGCGCGCACCCGAGCGACGGCCCCTCGCCAGTCCCGGTGAAATTCACGCGCTGCTGCTGAAGGAGTGGCGCTTTAAATCAGTCTCTGTTGATGCTTGCTTGCCCAAGCTACAGGCGAGCTGCAGTCGCTTTTCTGTACTTAACATAATATAGATTTTTTTTTACCATCCTTTCGCATAACTGTGCTATGGGCAGATATGTATGTGGATTAATGAATCTCGTAACGTATTTTTTTTCCTCTTTAAAAGTTTCCTTGCTAAAGCAATAGATGTGAAAGGGGGCCGCTCTGGATGTTTTAAAAACACAACCAGCCACATGGTTCAACACGTGCAAACTGGAAGCATCTCGCAGAGTGCTGTACCCATATTGATCTCGACAGTTGTTAACTGTACAAGCATTTCTACATAATGTTCATTATAATTAGGAGAGAGAGAAAAGAAAAAACTAAAATAGATAAGGTGGGGTTGAGTTGTTGCCATATGCCTCATCCAAGACACAAGTATAGATCATTATTTAGTTTACACCAGACAATAGAAGGCAGACAAATGAATAGGTCTTAGTTCATATTTTATATAAAATATCTTATCCTAAACACGGTTAAACGCCCCACGTCCTTTCCAAATGGTCATTTATGTAGCATAACACGTCTTTAGGTTTTAACCTCAGATTTTTTTTATTATAGCAGATTCAATTTAGATTGTAGCCTTTACATGAAAGATTTGAAAGTCACAGATTATTTTTTCGAAATAGCTTAAAGGAAAACCTGGAAAACGAGTACATCATATGGTACAACCATGGCAATGTTCAGTGCTTGATTTTAGTATTTTTATTTATCATACTTAGTGATGCTTGTCTTTTTTGTTGGAAGACCATCTGCATTTTGTGTGAGAGATGGTCAGACAAGCATTTGTATGAACTTGGAAGCAGATATATTTAACAACATGGAGAATGAGAGAGAAAAAATCAATACACATGGCCCTGAGCATTCAGTCTATTGTGTTCAGCTGTGCTGTACACTCCAACTCAGATTAGAAATAGATTTCTTGAATTAGACACATTTTATTCATCACAAAAAGTAAAATGGAAATGACAATATTCTTTTGTCAGCTGAACTTTATTTCCATCAAAACAAAATCTGAATATATTCCCAGATAAAACAGGGAAAATATTTAATCAAGGATCTAAACATATTTTTCTACTATAAATCTATGTTATTAGGCATGTTTTAAATAATAAAAGCTTAAAGTAAACCTGCTAGACATGTATTTTTCAGAAAATATGAACATAAGGCTTAGGGTACAACCACACATGCAGCAGTATGCATGTTAATGCAGCATGTGTGCTATGCCTCTTGACAGTTATAAACTCCACATAGGATTACAACAGACGTATATTGCTTTGCTGTGTTGAGAATGTCAGACTGCACAACAATGAAACATGAACATTGAACAATAATAATGTTCTTTGCAGATTTGTTACAGATTGTTAACTACAATAAAATGATACTATCTGTATGTCAGTCAAAGATGCAGTGTATATAAACCAAGTTTAATGATCAGTGCTTGGCTAAGCTCACTTTACTCTCTCACAGATTTCTTTGGTTAACAAGACAGAATGCTATGTGTTTTGACTTTAAAGATTTTAACATTGTCTGAAGAATGGAAAAGGTGAATAAGCCAGGCCAGTGTTTTGGTCAAGAAAATTAGAAAACAGCAAAGACCAGAGTCTTTGGGGAACTTCCTGAAATGGAAGAAAAGGTGGGTAGACTGAGGAAAACATGAATGTAAAATCAAAATCAACAGTAGAGTTCAAACTATGGTCCCTTCTCCTCTCTGGTGACCTGCATTATATATGTATAAATATTCATAAATGTCCTGACTTGGCAAATCTTTTTAAACCCCCAATAAGGAATCACTACAACTCAAAGCAACAACTCTTCTGAGACATGGCACCTGTTGTTAATCTGGCATCACTCCTGAACATCAGTATAACTGTGGTGCAAAAAGACACACACTAAATTATATCAATATGCACCTCCACCACGGTGTCTTTTAATAAGGTCAGAGCCAGTCCTGAAATGACCACACCACTGATTTAGGCAAGTCTGATTACATATTTAAATGAATAGAATCTGATTCTTTTGCAGATATATTGACTTTCAATATCCCATGCCTATCCATACTGAAGTGAAAAATAAAATGTAATCTTTAAATACCCATCAAGAGGCTGAGGCATCACATTTGGGGGAAATGGTGGACCTGACTACACAATGCACCTAGGTAGAGGGGGGCCCTTAAGGGGCCTGTACTAAAAATTTTGCATTTTTAAGAAATGGGAAGTACGCCCACTGAGATTTGTATTTGCACAGTACGCAGAAAGTCGTGAAACATCCCTGCAAAGAGGCCTGTTTGGCTTGTGTAATATTAATCAGTGTTGGATTTATCCTACCCGCAAAGTTGTATTTAATGCATTAGTTTTTGTATTTCTGGTCTCTAAAACAAATGACCTTCACAAAATGTGATATGACAATGCCAGTGGGTCTAGCTCTTGGACTCTGGTGAGTTCTGGGTTTGGTTGTTTGCCTCTGGTTCAGACAGACCCAAAGAGTTTATCACAGGGTGGGTCCATGATGTTGTCTGAGTCACATGGCTGGGGAAACAAAAATACACATTAAATCGCATAAATTCATGTTAGAAGTAAACATTTATAAAAAACATTAATGAAAATAAAAATTACACTCATAAAAAGCCGTTGCGGGTTTAATG
>JAOUQW010000049.1:9505395-9523618 GCA_028565825.1 Olivaichthys viedmensis
TCTCTCTCTCTCTCTCTCTCTCTCTCTCTCTCTCTCTCTCTCTCTCTCTCTCTCTCTCTCTCTCCCTCCCTCCCTCTCCATTCTTCTCGGCTGATCCTCCAGCTCCTGGCTGATTATCTGTCTTCCCCCTCCCACACCTCTTGTGCTGCTTCATCATCCTTTCTCATCAATCTATATCTACCCTTCTTTCCTAAATCCAAATTGCCTTTGCCTCCTTCTTTTTGAGTTAAAAACTAAGGATATCCATGGTGTGAAAGAATGGCTTTACAGTTATTAAATTAACACAGAACTAACACTAAACGCAACATACTATAAATATATTCTATATTCTAGAGGTGGAAAGTAATAAAGCACAATTACTTTATTACTGTACCTAAGTAAATTTTTTAAGTATGTGTACTTTACTTAAGTTTTTCTTCCGCTTTTGACTTTTGACTTTTACACTCTACTTTCTCACTTCATTACAACACAGATAAGTTAATCTACATATTTTTTTGCATTTGACAGCTCCAAACAGTTGATCAATATTCTTAACAAATCTAAAGTCGAATAGATGTGACAATAATAACATGGGAGAGAATGATCCCTTGATGATTTGTACATTTCTACATTTTACGTTCGCAAGGCTGTTTGTACACGTACATGCAAGCACAGTGTCTTATGCCATAAAGGAAGAATCAAAACAAATGTCAAACCTTTTTGACGTTTATTAAGAAATCTCCTTCAAATCTGGAAAAAAAAATGTAAAAAACAAATAGACGCAAGTAACCTAATACGTATCATTACCTGTCGTTACCTATTAGCATGCAAGCTAGTTTGTATTGTCAAAGTTATTATCATGCTATCTAACTTTTAAAAGATTAGGGCTATAGCTGTTGATATTTGCCCATGTTCCTTGGTTCTTTGGCAAAAAGGCGACAATTTATTGTCAGTAATAAAATGAAGTGTGTGATTTGAGGTGCAGGCGCCTTTTGCATTTGTGACTCTTTCTTGTACTTTTACTTTAATACTTTAGGTAGATTTGGGAGTTTTTACTTCTGCACTTTAACTTGAATAAAGAATTGGAAGCTGTACTTTAACTTTTACCAGAGTATTGTTTTAGATTAGTATTTCCACTTTGACTTGAGTAAGAAATGTGTGTACTTCTATATTGCTACAGCTCCTACTCCAGTGATTAACTTAACATTTTGGAAAAAGGAAGAATGACATCTATTGAATGTTCAAAATAATCAAGTGATAAAAATTTATATCACCACATTCTGATATTTATGTGCCATTTATGCATTCAATTAGTTTTTTCACATTTTATTTACACATTTACTTATTCTATAATCTAGCTGTTAATAAGTCTATGACTATTCTAAAAAGAGATAAGCTTTAGTTTTTGTTTGGGCAAACATGTTTATGAACTTGGCTTGCCTGTTTCATCCATCAATGTCTATACGTGCCCAACTCCATTCCTGAAGTTCTACTACTCCGCAGAGTTTCGTGCCAACACACCTGGCTCTAATATTTAGATGCTCCTGAAGGCAGTGATTAAGTATATTAGGTGTGTTTAATTAAGGCAGAACTAAACTGTAAAAGACAGCTCAGGCATCGAGCAGCCAAACAGGCATCGGGCATCTAGACAAGCCAAACAGTTCTGCATAGACATTAAATTACCATTACTAATTGCAGTGTACTATTTTAAGGGGAATCTTTCAACTGAAAAATTACTGCACATTAATTGTGTGTGTACATAATATATAAATATGATAATAAAACCTAGAAGGTTGTGATATTATTTTTCAATTATGTCAAACACCCCTACTAACTTTACCTACGTAATTAATCTCAATAATCATATGTCTGTATGAACCCATTTTTCATGATTCTGCTCTAAAGCTCAGTGGAGCCAATCAGCAACTCATCTTTCATGAGTTTACATATGCACCATAATTAGGTCATAATAACAAGAAGAAGGAAAATATCTTATAAATAAAGACTTATCTTTACAAATAAAGACTCCTTTCCAGACCTGACTTTAATTTGTGTATAGGAGTTCTCTTCATTAAATAATAGTTCTAATTACCTCTATATATGTTTCAACCACAATCCACTTTAAATGTGTGTTTCAGTGTGTGATGTCTACTGTATATATAGTAGCAAGAGATGTCTCCTCAACTTTTCATGCCACCCATGCAAATCACTTATAATAAGAATACTAACCTGCTACAAAATCTGAGGAAACGTTTTGCTCTGAGCCATTCTATTTGCCCCAATTCTTAGTTCAAGAGATAGTTACTAACTTAGTTACAAGAATAACGTTGCATTATGAATAATAGAATAATGTTACATTTTTCCACATTGCAGTCTTAATAAAAAACTAATAACTAGTAAAATAGTCTACTTCATTTTAAGTTGATTCATTTGAGATGTACGTAACTACAACACAATTGTCTTTCTACTTTCCAGACTTCGGCCAAAGAGGCCTATTTTGCTTCAATTTGACACTGTTGTCTGTGTATTTGTATGACGCCTGCTCCCTGAAGAATGCTGCATGACATCCAATGCTTTTGAAGAACCTGACAGACAATTGCCTTCTCAGAGCTTTGTATCCAGGCAACAACTGCAGCGCTGAGGCAAATCAGACCCGATGGGTGTATTTTATTAGGAAATGCACCTTAGATTATGCTTCCTTATTGGATTGACCAAATAATTTTTACACTGTACGCCAAAACCAGATTATGAGATATTTCCCTGATTAGTTTACACCATACTCTTTAACATGTTCTTTTAACCAAAAGCATCCAGTACATATGATTATGGGTGAAAATGGAAAGATAGACCAGGTGAAAATGCAACGAACTACATAGTGTATACACTTATATAAAATATATAAAGGCAGTGTTAGTGTGAATAAAACATTTGGTTAGGGAAACAGCTGAAATGTTTTTGTTTTTTTTATATTAAGGATGATCGTTCTTGGCTTTCTGTATTTTATCCAAACAATACAGGAAAACCAATTTCTCTGATTTTAACCTGCAAAATGTGTTTTTTATAAGTAGACTAACCAGGTTTTTAATATCTTGTAATATATTTCAAGGGCCATGTCGCATTTGGAAATCAGGCTTTCGTCATCAGAATACGAATCAGTCATGGTTACCAGTTATTACACACTGAATTATGACATCATTACCACACTGTGTATATACCTCTAGTTTTTCACTGTTTTCTTTGTGAAGTCTTTAAAACACTTTGTTCCAAAGTATTTGAACATTTAAGGCTGACTTAAATGTTCAAATATTGCCAAATCACTTACAATCGACCTCTACAATGGCTCGAACAGTGTGAATGATCTCCTTAGCCTCCAAAGCAAGTGTAGAAGCCATCCCAGACATTTTCTTCCCATCTTGTGAGACCGCAGTGTGAGACAGCGTAGCCAGCTTTGGCTCACTTTGAGAACTGCAAAACAAGAAAAGTAATACAGCCTCTGTAACCAAAGACCATGTACGTATTTCCAAGGGATTCAATTAAATATTTTCTGAAAGACTGATTATTTAAACTGAGGTACAGTACTCTATCACGCTGCGTTGAGGGGTGGACAGACACACACGCAATACCGCTTAACAACATATCGGCGCTGTCCAAAGAAAAGCATGTATCTCCAAAATTCCAATTTTTCAGGAACACGAAAAACCACTTTTTCATAGAGTGTATCATACACAATAAATCTGAAATTGACGGTGTGATTTGTTGGCTTTTCATTGGTCATTTAGGTGTCAACTGCTATGGGTAGTTAGAAGTTTTTGCCCACATTCCATACATGAAAAAAAGTAAAAAAACGCAAAAAGTGGACATGTTTTTCATTGGACAGCGACAATATACTTTTTTTAACTTTCACACTAAACAAGAAGCATCCAACACAGACAGGCACGACATCAAATGTGCCGGTATCTGCCAAAGAACACACACTACGTCTCCCAGAATCCTCCAGTCACTCCCGCAACACATGACATATCACCTGACCTGCTTCACTGCTCATCTGATCACTAATCACAGACACTTGGTTCTCATTACACCACACACATAAATACCTGGGCGTTACACACATACACACTGCTAAGTCTTGCTCTGGATTTATCTACAGCGTTACTAAGCCTGTTTACTCTGTTATTTCCATTCCATTTATGACCCCTGCCTGTTATCCCATTTGTGATTCTGCCTTAGCCTTGTTTTGCCTGTTTGCCAATCGCCTGACCCTTAGCCTGTTCCCTGACACTGATTTACGCCTAGCCCTTTATGTACTGTTTGACTTACACTGTAAATAAAACCCTGCACTTGCATCCTAAACCCAACCCTGTGTGAGTGTGTGTAAGCACCACCGTGACAAAACGTGACATAAAACATCGGAAGACAAATCAGGACTGGAACACGGGAGTACTTATACAGACACTAATCACACAGTCGAACGAGACACAGGTGGGATCACTTAAACGGACTAGACGCCAACAGGTGGTAGGAGAGGAGCGGCTTGTCCACGCAGTGGAGCGATGTCCTCGTCCGCGAAGGCGGGCTGCGGAGCGGGGACCTCGTCCACAGTGCTGGCCTCCGGCGGTGCAAGGACGACCACAACGGTGACCTCCAGCGATGCAAGGACGATCACAACGGTGGCCTCCGGCGATGCAAGGACGACCACAGCGGTGGTCTCCAGCGGTGCAGGGAACCGTGGCACGCCCTCTGCGGCGTTAGGGAACCGGGGCACGCCCTCTGCGGCATCAGAGAACTGGGGAACACCCTCTGTGGCATCAGGGAACTGGGGCACACCCTCTGTGGCATCAGGGAACTGGGGCACGCCCTCTGTGGCGTTGGGGATGACCTGGGTGACCGTCAGCTCCCCCCAAAAAATTTCTAGGGGGATTTCCTCCTCCTCTCTGGTGAGGCTTGAGACCCGGGCTGGCGGTGCCGGGACAACCGCTGCGCTGGCCTCCGGAAGTACAGGGGCAACCTCTGCAGCTGTTAGCATCCCCCATACCACGTCCAGTGGGGAGTTTTCTGGCGGTGCGGCGGGTCAAGCTGCCCCAGGATGGTGGCGGTGAGGGACTCAACCTCCAGTTGCTGCCACTCGCACTCACGGAGCCACTCGTCCTGGGCGAGCTAATTCCTCGCGGTGAGCCATGCGCCGATGGCGACGAGGTATTCACCCCTTCATAGCAGCTCCTCCTCGCTCATTCGGCTCAGCTCCTCCCTGCTCGCTGTCACCATGACAACAAGCTTTACTAGACTGTCCTCCTTTTTCTGGATCAACACCCAAGCGGGCTTTGACGCAGAGGGCTTTCTTTGCCGGCTTTTGCGGCGGGGCCCTCGCTTCCGCGACATCATTCGCCTCGACGAACTCCACTGCCAAGCGCGCTGGATCTCCCGCTTTTAGTAACGCATAGAGTTCTGCTATGTACAGATAATCCTCTTCCACGAGCTCCTCCACAGAGCAAAACGGGTAGCGGTTCGCTGTGTCCGTTTTGAGGTCTTCTGATCTGTCACGCTGCGTTGAGGGGTGGACGGACACACACGCAAAACCACTTAACAACATATGCTTTATTTTACTTTATAAACACTAAACAAGAAACATCCAACACAGACAGGCACGACATCAAACGTGACATAAAACATCGGAAGACAAATCAGGATGTACTAATCACACAACCGAACAAGACACAGGTGGATCACTTAAACAGACGAAACAGGAAATAACAAACATTCAACTCGAAGCACGTGGCACTCATCCTCATGGTGACCGCCACATGCAGTCACGTGCACTGTTGCGCGAGGTGGTGTGCACGTGATATACTCGGTACAGAAATCACCTCAATCTTAAATAATATTAGAAAAGAAAAGAAGGACAGCCATAAAAACTGACCTTTTAACTGTTGCCTTATGCTTACAAATAAGGAATGTTGAAGCCTGTGGACTTTTCATAGTCTGAATGTAACTGTAGCCAGTCAACTTTATATTTAATTTTGCCCTAGGGTTATCATCCTATAAACAATTTTTACACTGTTCTTGATAATGATGATATCTAACCTCGGTTTGAAAGAGTGGAGAACAAGAAAAGGGGAATGACTGTCCAGAAGACACAGTACTCTTGTTCAGGAGTGGTGTACGTATTAGAATGATAGATGTACTAAACACAAATCAGTATGACCTTTTTACCATTAATACAGATTTTATAGAAATAAAGATAATGAGTAATTATAACATCCTGTTCTTATTCTGTCCTGTTGGGTTTAGTTCAGAAATTGTGTACAATTAACAGTACAATTAACAGTCTTCGGCTGCCCAGCACAGAGCTGATATCCAGTAAATAATGTATAAAAATTCACTAATGTGAAATAACTAAACCAATGTATAACGTGTGGTATTATCCATTAGCTGCCATAAATCTTGTGTTGTAAATATGTTAGAACTGCATATACACTGGGACCACCAGTCTTGCTTCAAACTAGCCTGCATCCAATCTTTTTTAAAAGGACTCTTCAACCTCAAACTCTCAGGTTGAAAAAAAAGGTAATTTTTTGTATTATGTTTTTCGTTATGAAAAGCTATATAGAAGTGGCCTCCCTTTGACCTGAAATGAACAAAAGCACACAGAGCAGGCATCATGAAAGCTACAACCCAGTGCCCAGCGTGACACCTAACACAGAAAAGGTTATTGAGGAAGGGGGCTTCATGCGCTCAGGCCCACTGACACAGATAAAGAGTTATGAAACAAAAAAAATATTGCACAATTGCCACACTTTCAGGCCACTGGAAGAAAGATGTATGAAATAGTTCTCACCTATAGTAATTTGGGTGTCTAAATACATGATAAACATATGTCACATTCTGAAAAGGCCTTACATATTGTCTTGATATGACTATTTTTCATTATTTGTAAGATTTATTCCCATTGTAGCCTTATTATTTAGCACATGAAGCATATCCTCCAGAAAATAGTTATTTTTCTTGCCCTTTAAATTACAATATCCACACATTTCAAGGTTTTACACACAGCAGGTATCTGTGCTGACTGGGCCTTAACAAATTCACAGAGCTGATGCTCTGACTTCTGATCATTGTCTACACCTGCTTTCTGGTTCAAATCAACCCTTTACCACAGAACCTTTTAATAACTCATCCAGGGAACAAAAAAAGATTTTTTTTAATCAACTTCTATACCAAACATATTACATTTTCTCATGAGTAGCCCTTTGGGAAAATCAGCTATAATCTCTACAAATGTATAAAATGTTGCTGATCCCATCTGTCATTAAATCACACTATTAAATTACATCTCTGCCAGCAGTGCTATTACTGCTCCTGTTGGACATGAATCATACTGGGTTCTATTTCTAAACGTTCATTAGCTCTGACTGATCCTGTTGCTTGTCTAGCTGTTGACTAAACATGAAGGTGAAAATAAATCCTCTCTTACCTATAAGTCACGAAAGATCCTTGATTCTCTGTTACGAAGTCTTGAATGACCTGGGAGAGTTAAAAACCAAGATTAGAGCCCAGTATTAATGTAGTTAATAATTGAGTGTTTGGGAACATTTATGAGCATTAATTTATGAGTTCCTACACATTTGATAAATATAAAAGCCTCCTTGGCTTAAAGTAGAATAAGTCCAGTAAATGAACTGGGTAATGGAGGGACAGAAAAACAATGTTGTTGTTTGCCACTCAGTTGTTGGTTCAAATCTCATATGGTCCATTAAAATACACTCTTAGAAAAAAAGATTTCATCTAGCACCCTTAGTACATGATCCTTGGTTTGCCCCTCTGGAGGAACCCCCAAAGGTTCTTTGTAGAACCCTACAACAGGGGGTTTCCCTATCAGAGAGAGTTGCAAGTAGAACCCCTTTATGAAGCTAAGGACCCTTAACTATCCAAAGAACTCTTGGCGAATACAAGTGTATGATTAGGTGCTGCAATGTCCATGGTATCTGCACTTCCACAGCACCAAAAAAAGAATGGAATGAATATGCAAGGTTGAGATCTCAGGTTGAGATCATAGTTAAGAGAAGCTTTATAACCAGAAGATTATAACCATGTCGTTATGGTTTGTTATAGAAGCAGAGACAGTTGAAGAACCCCAGAACTGTTTCAGCACATCATCTGGTAACCCTCTGGGATTCTTTCCCCAGAACAGAGAGTCAAAAATAAAAGCACTTTTGGAAAGGTGCACTTGATTGCACAGTTAAACGTTTATACATTACCTCCACAAAGTGCAGAAGTTTGCCAGTAGAAACCTCAAAGCCATTCCTTGCAACTTCACTTTTCCGTAATTGACACTCAAGCAAAGCAATCCTCTTCTTCAATTCCTGCTCCTCCTGTATGAATACTGAGGTTACTAGAATGTCTTACATGTGAACACTCATCTAAAGGCCAATTCGCACCAAAAGCGTTTTTTAGTTGTGCATCTCACAGAACAAATACGCTCCAGTTTTAACCAACTTTTCAGTCCACTCAGTCACCTAGAAAAAAATGCTTCATCTGTCCTGCTGCATTTTTTTATGTGCCATATAATTTTTTCCTTCCTTTTTACTTGCACACGTGAGCATAAACTGCATAGAAATCCATTCAAATCACACAATTCCACAAATTGTGAACTATATTGGAAATCATATAGTATCATCTACACCGTATGAAAATACACTGTATGACGCGTATTTGCAGAGCTAACTGTCAACTCTGCCCCAGCTGCCATTTTTACCTCCAACTTCAGGCAGTCACAAGTAGAGTCATGATGTGGGGGTGTAGAAGGCTTTGGCTACTCTTCATTGCTTTATTTATTTTTTGTACAGTAGTACAATAGTTGTACAGTAATGACACCAACATGGGGAGCAAGAATAAAAACATATTTTATGCTGTTTGTTCACTGCCCCTATTGTCTTAGGTCACATTTTTAAGTGAAAACAGCTGGCCTAACTTTGACTGTCCCCAACCTCCATGCTCTATTGACATTATTCTCGTATGGACATTTGTTTTCCTGATAACAATATACACCGGTAGCGCTTACAGAACACATGTGTTGCTTACGTGTAGCGTCCGGTGTTAATTCTAGGTAATGGTATAATAGGCATACTTAAAATTAATGATAGACATTTGGGGAAAAAAAACATGCTGAGGCAAAATATGAGCAGTATTTTGACAATTATGCTACTTCTTATTTCCTGTTGAGTATACAGTTTTGGAATGATGCTACCATGTACAATATGCTTTCTTCAATGTATTATTTAATTCTGCTTAAATATATAGGACAAATCTGCAAACCTGACTTGGTATGGTGTTTCATTTAGGAGCAGGTCTGAAATCGGTTAAACTCTTCAGTGACACTGAAGTATGTCATGTTTTTCCTATTCCAGAAATCAATAAATTAGTGGAAAAAATGAGTGATCTCACATATACAATAATGGAAATTGGGTTCTCTTGTGGCCTGTTAACCAGATTTTTTGAAAATAACTTCATCAGCCCACGTCACCCTGCAAGATCATGTTAAAGCCTTCACTGCACTCCAGCCCAGTTACTGAATAATACAAAGCAAACAGTGACCTACTTTTCATGGTACAGGAAGGAGGGAAAACCTGATCTGGATCTGAGCAGGAAAAGGGGAGTGGGAGTTAGAGGAGTGGACTAATGTCTTTACTTTAGTGGGTTGGAGACTAGGGTTCCTAGTCTATACCTTGGATTGGCCAGACGTTTCTGCTCTCTGAGACTTCATCTCTGCTATCTCTTCCTCTAGGAGGTGGATGACCTCTTCGTAGTCCATATCTATCCCCCGTGTCTGCTTCTGCGCAGCCTCAGCCAGCTGGACTTGCGTCTGCAGAGCTCTTCTCTCATCCACAGCGGCTTTTGCCTCCTGCAGCAGTAAGAGTCAGAATGGCGCTGCTGAGAATAGTACGATGCTAAGGGTTTCTCCCCTCAACACAGCAAACTCAGCATGCTGCAGGGTCACTCTCCCTCCCTCCCTCCCTCCCTCCACTCTCTACTCCCCACATGCTCCCAGCATGACCAAGCACTGGCATAGATCAGCTTAAGCTCTTACAGTACATTTTGTCATTGAATGTAGAGGCTAAATCTTCGGCCTGAACAAATGTTTCCTGAAGTTAATTTGACATGACATTGCGCTGAAAACTACAGGTGCACTGAATACATTTCTGAGCATCGTTAGTCAACTTAAATCAGACAAAGGAAATGCTACCAGGTCAGAGTAATAACAAAGCAATGAAGTGTTATAGCACTGAGTAATGAACAGGTAACTTAACAGGTGTCTTAAGGGGCTAATATGACATTTGCAGCTTGTGTCAGTTAAAATTGTATCCATAAAAAGGCAGGTTCCTCTGGAATAAAATTTATCTACTTGTCATTCATGAGCTAGACGTTGGGCCAGTCACTTGAGTGTTCTAGGGCTTAAGCAGTGTCTCTGTGATCAGTGGTTTATAAAGATGAAGTATCATATACGAATGTCCACAAGTGGATGAGGAAGTGTTCATTGCACAAATTATTGTTGCAACGTCAATCCTGGTTCACCCCGGAGTTTAGCACTATACTGTATATGTACAGCATTTGAAGCACTGCACACATGCTCCACATGACAGAAAAAGACCCGAATGAAGACACCTCCTCCCTGAGCTGCATGCCCATTCTCACGTGGGTCACGGCTCACCCCACACACACACACCTTTCAGTGCTCAGTGCCCCTGGTGCAATGCGTGGACGGCACACTCATCTCCAAAGGGAAAGCTTAAAAGCATACTGCTCCTCCGCTGGGCAGCCTGTCTGCCTACCTGTTACTCTAATGGCATATATAGCACAGAGAGAGTGGGTGGGGGTGAGGAGAGCAGAACGGATTCACAGAGGCAGATCCAGGTTTGAAAGAAGCACAGGCTTTTTAAAAAAATCGTTGCTTCCTCAAGGCTGGGCTTTCAGCGCTCCCTCTTGGCTGCTTTGGCTCTCTATTTGGTAAGTAATAGATCTCAGTGTGGTGCTAAGATCACAAATCGGTCACTGTGTTGAGTATGGCAAGAGGGCAGAGACAGGTTGATTTGACCCAATCACACAATCACAGGGGAGATGGTATTAGGATTAAACAGCTCAGGGCTACACTAGTTTGGAACCACTGGTCATATTTCATTTAGCACATTATATTACTCATTAAAAATATAATATATAAATAACATAAACATGACACCAAATCCTATTTTTAGATGTCTAGTACTTAAAGTATTTTGGGAAAAGCAATAAACTATTGAATGATAAATAATATATTGCAATTGCCTATGTATAGTAATTTTCCCTCAAAGTATTCACTTTGAGATTTGATTAGCGCTTTCCACTAGGCTTATTATATAACATCATTGTCATTATTATTATTATTATTATTATTATTATTATTATAACACCTTCTCAATGCTATACAACGTTCTCATTCATTTTGGAGACATCTACAAACGCTACATAATTTTGGACACATCCTTTTTTTTAACCTACAAGTGGTGAAGTGTGAGCATTTTAATATAATGATTATATGTATGCACTGGCAACAAAATTGATTTTATATTATTAAAAACATTATTTTCAAACTCTTGAGAGGCAATTTCAAACTTCTGAATGATAGTGTTCCTTAAAATGACTGAATAAAATCTAAAAATTTGATCGGCTGATCAAATGCATCTTTGATTAAAAAAAATATAAAAACACAACAATGAAAAATTTGTTTTTGTGTTTTTAAATCATAAATCAAACTTAGATATTATCACAAAGATATCAGAAGGACCAGAAAGATGATAGACAAAGTAGAAAAAGCTCAATCTCAGGTATCTTTATAGGCCAAATGGCTATGGAAAATGAAAAATGTGATGCATAAATTACCCACTTACTTATATTTATACATGTGTTATTTTCATTAGTAGATTCCATCAACATTCCAACAAGAGCTTAAAAAACTTCTGTGATGTAATAAACTCCCATTGAACATCTTAAAAAGTGATGGTCAATAGCTCTCTATGTACTCTATGAATAATTACCGCCCCATTCAAACCCATTTGGGACCTTCACATAAATCTTAAGGTCTTAATGATATTTAATGACAGTTGAGCTGCTCTTGAATTTAGTTTATGTAACAGACACTGAGATTGAACCGATAACTACTACTTGGAATTGATTCCATTTTTCATGACTCATTGAAGAGAACTATTTCTACACACAAGTTCCCATCTCTACTGTGCCCTAAACACTCCAACTCCCACACACAGTGGGTGGTACATGCCTCCTGCACCCAGGACAGTTTATTCTATCATACATATCATGCTTCTAAATACAATGTGAATGAGGTATGGTATGAGTATAGGCATAAACTGTAGTCAAAACTTTACACAAAAATATGTCAGTATTTGCATACTTTGCATCTCGCCAGTTAACCTGAAGCAGATATGTTGAAACAAAACAGGATTTTACTGAGGCAGCTGGAAAAAAGCTCCCTCTAGGGGCACTTTGAGAACTGTGCAGTACAAATGCAACCATGAAATGATCCAAAGTTCTGTGAAGCAACTGTCACTCACTTGTTTGACCTTAGTCAGCTCCTGCTGCATCTCCTGACAAAGGCTCTCAGACTCGGCCACCCTATCCTGTTGGACAACGGATTTTATAACACCATGATGGGGTAAACGTCTCATTAACTTTAGAATAATGAGTCCTACAATAATGAGTGAATAGTTAATGCCTTAAATACAAACAAATGTAGGTTACAGGTTGGTTGCAGGAAGCAACTGGATATGTACAGGAACTGCCATTATAAATTGTACCTGCAGTCTCTTTATCTCTCTTAAGGCTTCAATGTGATCTTTTCTCAGTCTCTCCATCTCGTCCAGGTCATCAGAGTCAGATGTTGATACCTCAGAGATCACACAGAGGAACATATTTTCACCATGTCCATTTGATTATACATACATATGTATACACATGCATACATATATATACTGTATATACACTCACCGAACACTTTATTAGGAACATGTACATCTTCTCATTCATGCAATTATCTAATCAGCCAATCGTGTGGCAGAACCTCTGTAAAGTCGGCACTACGTATGATAAAAAAAAAGAAGAAAGTGTTTGGTTTTGTTTTGCGTTTGTGCTGTAAAAAAACTTTGTCCTGGAACGCTTTTTGATAAATGAAGCGCCCACATTGGTGCAGGTCGAGAAATAAAACAACACAATGTTACAATGTTGGTTTTAACGGCACAAACAGCACTAATGACCAGACGAATCTTTTATATGTATGTATTTAATTAATTAATTTTTTATTCAGTGTGATTTATTTATAATTTTTTTTTATTTCTTAATTTTTTATTTAGTCTGTTTTTGGGTGTGTTTAATTCTATTTTATTTTATGTATTTTATTTAATTAAAATAAAATAAAAAACCTCTTAAACAACATTTAAACTTTTTATTTTTATTTGTTCTTATTTATTTATTTATTTATTTATTATTATTATTATTTTTTTTTTTTTTCTCCTTTCTCTTCGTCTGGTGTTTGTCTGGTTATATAGTGTTGCACTTTGTGTGAGGTGGTATGCTTTATTAGAAATAAACAGTGCTGTTAGCCCTGCCCCCTGAGTACCATTAGTTCCTAATGCCAATCTTAAGCAGGCACCTTTGGTACTGGACCAGTGGCTGATGGCAAAAGCACAGTTTCAGTTTTCTAGTGCTGAAAGTTCTTGTACTTTGTAAAATGCTATTGTAGTTTTATTATTTATTTATGTTCATGAAGTCTCTCTTGTGTATCGTGTCCACAGTGACATCCAGATCTCCAGAGCTCAGACTCCGAAGCCCATCGTGCAGCTGGCGGAGGACATCGGCCTGCTGCCGGAGGAGCTGGAGGCGTACGGCCGCTCCAAAGCCAAGGTTCAACTGTCGGTGCTCAAACGCCTGCAGGGGCAACCCAACGGCAAATACGTCCTCGTGGCAGGGTGAGGCTTCTCTCTTCGCCTGTCTTATTTCTGTTAAACTTTTGATGACATTACTACTTTATGGACATGTACTAAAGGTGTGGTCTGCATTTTTAAAACCAGAACACTGGGTGTAATATTTGCCCACTATTAGAGGCAGCTTCAATAAAACATCAGCTCAGAGGAGAATGTCTAAACAAAAGGTAAAACGCATGTTGTGCACCGCCAGCTTCCAATCAATCAGGACAAGGAAGCGTCCTGTCAATCATGCCAATTCGGAAAGCTCCGTCTCTTGCACTATTAGGCACTTGTATATGTTTTGTGGGTGGGACTTTAGGGATCACCAACGGCTCTATTTCTTTGGATTTTGAGTTTCAAAACGGCTAGCTTCAGCTAAAGAATTGCTGACTGTACCTTTTAACCTTTAGTACGTTAGCTTGTCATTAGCAGAGCTGCACAACAGTAAGATTAAATGCTCGCTCGTCACAATTATATCTTAGAGACGCACTAGTAAAGATAAAGCAGCAAGCTAGTTATCAGAAGTTGAAGGATTGAAAGTTACAGGATGGCTGTGTGTGATTGGAGGGCTTTCCGAGTGGTGGGCTACTCTGATGGTTCTTATCTGCCGCTGGCCCAGGCCTCCCAGATGCCTCTTGTTTTATCTATGTACGTGTGTGTGTGTGAAGTGCATTTGGTCCTGTCAGGGGCCTGTGGGCTCTTTCATGTTCTTGGGGAATGTGTGAACCCCCTTTATCATGTTCCCCACTCCTTCCTCCTCCAGCTCCTTGTTGTTCCTGCAGACCCTCTGAAGCCCAGTGCCTCCACTCAATTACTGCCGAGCGGCTGGATGCCTTTGCTCTGCTGCCAGCGGCTCTGGTTTTTTTTGCAAACAAGGGGCTGTTAGTGTGTGTTAGAGAACAAGAATAAAGCGTGAAGGGCTGCGTACAGTACATGGCTTTGTCGCTGCTATCATTAGTGATGTCTGGGTGAAAGTACAGTACAGTTACTAACCCAAATCCAGAACTATCTGTACCCGGGTCGAGGTCCTGTGTCCGTTTCCCATCACATAACACAAGTACCTGTGAAAGTAGGAGGAGTTTCTCTGGAGGTTACGGAATAGGGACTGGTGATTGGCACGATTAGTAAAACACGACTCGTAATCGAACAAATGGATTTTCTTTGACCCAAAATAAATCAAAAACAGGCACATATAGCTTATTTTACATAAAAAATGTGTGTGGTGGTGGTGGTGGTGCTGGTCTTCCTTGAGCACGAGATACAGCAATTTGTTTTAATGGCGGCCCAAATGAAGCCAAGGGTGCCAATACTTTTATCTAGGTGATAATATAGAGCATGCCGAGTGCACACTTTGTCAGATGATGTTAAAATACAAGAGAAATACAAGTTGTTGTGGCTGAATTTCATTCATGTAGTGCACTACATCTATTCCACAACACCATCATGTTGTACCCTATGTGGTGTGGATATATAGTGAATCGCAAGCCATTTGAGATTCAGCCTAACTTGAATATGGCAGATTTTACATGGATCTTGGTGAGAAATGTCAAAATGAGCTAAATATCAGCAACAAGAAAACATTATTATGAGTAAATAAATTAAAAACGACTCAAAGACATTAAATTTTATGATAAAATTTTGACGTTGCCTCTTTTCCTTCAGAAAAAGGAGATTATTAAAGAGAGAGAAACTACACTACTGAAGATCACTGTGCCGTACTGACTGGTAGAAAAGCCGCTCTAGCCAGAGACATTAATCAGGACCATTCTGGATTTGACCAATCAATGGTGTGCACTATTTTTTAGCTCCACCCACATGCCCCAGTACGGTTCTCTGGCAAGAAGGGAACCAAATTAAGCATGGGTACTTAGTTATCCCTTAGTAGGTCACAAAGCAATGGAAATAGCGACAAAATGTTGGATCATGGATTTGATACCACATCCCACTGTCCGGTGATACAGCGTGATTATGAAATGTAACCTTTCACTGCTAAGTCCGTCTGTTCATTATTAGCTTGTTTACAGCACTGGTTATTTTACTGTAATGGATGAAGATGGTTACTTGGTACAAAACTCAACAGCAGTCATGCTCTGTATATTTGTGTTTGAGCCATGCAGCGCTGCACTTCCTGCTTGCATGTGCACAGCAATGAGACACAGTGAATTAAAAGGCTGTCTGTTTAATGTCTGTGCTACGAGTGTCTGTCTGCATTAAGGTAATGAGTCATTGTCAGTAGCATTAGAGTGCTATGAAAAATTCATGATACATTTTTCTTCATTAGGGAATCTTTCTGGTGTATGACATCACGAGTGAGCGCTCCTTTCAGCACATCATGAAATGGGCCAGTGACGTGGACGAGGTGAGACTTCACACATAATATTATTATTATTATATATATATTTTTTATTATAATTAAACAGTTTTGGGTGGATCGAAACTTCACCCCCCCCTCATATTTGACACCTAGAATTTAGCCAGCATTTAATATTTATAATGAATGAGAGGATCACCACCGGTCAGGCCAGTCTTTCCTGTAAACCAGTTACTGCATTTTAAACAGCCTGTAGCTTTTCTTCCTTTTATGGATTAAAGAAAAAGTGTGTCACAATAATCTAGGCAAGAAAAAACACGCGTTTGCGTCAGTGCCGGAGTATTTCGACATGACGTCTAAGGCCTTGTGCAGAGTTCCTGAAAATAGTGAAATACATTCTTTCTGTTTGCATCGGTTCTCTCTGGCTTTTTCAAGTATATAATATAATAGAATAGAAGAGAGTAGGGTAGAATAGAATGGAATTAAATAGAATATAATAGGGTATAGAAAATAGAATATGAGAGAATAGAGAAAATAGAATAGAATAGAAGAGAGTAGTAGAGAATGGAATAGAATATGTGAAAATAGAATATGAGAGAATAGAGAAAATAGAATATGAGAGAATAGAGAAAATAGAATATGAGAGAATAGAGAAAATAGAATAGAAGAGAGTAGTAGAGAATGGAATAGAATATGTGAAAATAAAATAGAATATGAGAGAATAGAGAAAATAGAATAGAATATGAGAGAATAGAGAAAATAGAATAGAATATGAGAGAATGGAATAGAATATGAGAGAATAGAGAAAATAGAATCGAATATTTATATTGTTATATTTTGTTTATTGCTGTATTTTATATCTATCTATTTTTCATTATTGCTTTTTCTTTTTGTTCCTTGTTATTGTTTATAAATATAATTATTATATGATTTTGCTTTGGCATATATAGAATATAGAATGGAATAGAAGAGCGTAGTAGGGAGTAGAATATAATATGAGAGAATAGAGAAACAGAATAGAATAGGAGGAATGGGAGGAAATAGAAATAGAATCGCACGGCCGCCACGTGCGATGTGTTGTGTTGTCTGAATCACCCCGCCCTGTCTATCCCGTTAAGTGTTTTCAGCTGTTCCTTGTTTGTGATCCCTGTAAGTATCCCCGTGTTTCAGTCCTGTGTTGTCTTGCTTTGTTGAACGTTACGCCGTGTTGTGTGTTATGACAACGTGTTTAATGTCAAGTCTGTGTTCTATGCTCCCGTGTATGTTGCCTGTTTCTGTTAAGAGTAAAGTAGGGTGTTAAGCGGCTGTGCACTTGTGTCCTTCCCTCGTCTCCCGTCAAAGCGTGACACTGAACAGTTTTTGGATCCTCTCATGTGTAATTCTTCCTGACTTATCTGTTGTAACTCTGTCAGATGTCACACACTCACTGTCTTCTTCAGTTAAGGTCTGGGGACCGAGAGGGTCACGGCAAAGCTTTGACTTTTTTGTTATTGAGCTTTTCAAACTTTTTTCTGTTAACATTGCCTTATGTGGATTGGATTGTTGTCTTGTTGCAGGATAATTTTTTTGTATGATGGATGGATATACCTTATTGAGGAAGAGGACATTTGCGTAGCACAGTAGCCAAACATACTAACATTATGTCCACATACACTAGCAGTGAAAAGTTTGGACACTAGAGTGAATCTATATTTTTCATTGTCTTTAAGACATTTTAATAAACGGCTTATGGTTGAAATTTGTTTCCAAGATGAATGTAAATAGTTAAGTTAATGCCCATGTTTACATTTATTTCTGAATCAAAATGCAGTTTTTACTTAAAACAAATTAAATTGTTTCCCCCAAACGAGTTGGGAAGTTTAAGAAAAGGCTCCTGGGTGAAGCTCCCTCATGAAGCTGGTTGAGAAGATGGTGAGAGTGTGCAGAG
>JAOUQW010000049.1:9573751-9587809 GCA_028565825.1 Olivaichthys viedmensis
GTGAACAGAACCAAAACAAGACACGTGAATAACAACAAAACAAAAACACATGACAATGACACAAACACACGGAAGTGTGCGGCTCGTCGGGAACTGCCGCGCACTATAAGCGGGAGTCCGTGGCGGAGAGACCGTGACACTTACTCACCACCATATTGTAGCATAGTTAAAAGATAAATAAAACTTCTTTTTTTTCATTTCAAATTGGTCTTTGTGCAGAAGCTTTTCCCCCCAGTCTGGTGGTCTCCTCGGTTCACACAGATGGATCCGCAGATCAGAAAACTCAAAAGACGGTGGGAACTTAAATGTTAACTGTTCCACAAAGCAGCCCACAAAGCACGAGGGCACACCAGGTAACTCCAACGCTAGATGGCCGCAAAGAACTCTGGTGGGTTTAGAACTTACATGCCGGAGCGATCGGGATCTCTCACGCTGACGAGTTTGAGACCACCACCAAATTGGGTAGACACAGACTGGTGGTCTAGCGTCCATCAAATCAGGTAGACACAGACTGACAGTGTAGCGTCCTTGGCACATGCCAGCGCTGCGGGAGGCAGAGCAGCAGAAGCCGTGGGAGGCGGAACCATCTATGAGCTCCCAGTGCATCCAGTCGTGAGCCTGGGAAAACCCAACCCGTTACTGGTTGACCTCTTTAAAAAAAATGTGGAGAATGGGAATAAATTTTGAGGTGGCTGATGAACCCCTTTTCCATCTCAAAACTATTGTCCTTGAGTGATCATGCACTGTGTGTCACACGCACGGCACCTCGCGCTGCGGTGACCGTGACCGCACGTGGCGGTTGCTATGGCGATGCGCGCCACGCGCTTTCTGTTTATGCGTTTGATTCCCTGTCTCATGATGTGATTGTTCCCACCTGCGTGTCGTTTGTCAGTAATTAATAAGTGTATAAGAATCCTCATGTTCCCGTCCAGTTTTGTCCTTGATTGTTCTATGTCATGTTGTGTGTAGATTGTGTTCGAGTAAATAAATGTTTGTTTTGAAACGGCTTGTGCCTGTGTCCTGCCTCCCCGTTGTCACTCCGTGACACTCTGCCCACTTACGTGCTTTACTGGTGAGCCTGGAGCTTAAACCCTGCCTTTTCTCAGGGTCATCAGGCTGTGGATCTAATATAAATTAAGAAATATGATTGGAACTGAACAGGCTTACTCACAGCGTCCTTGTTCTAACATTTTCTGAATGTGGGAGTCAGTATGCAAGTGTGTGTGTTCGGCGTGTTTACTGGGACAAATCCAAAATTCTGAGTCAAATTCGAGAGCAGGGGTCATAGGCAGACAGAGTAAAACAAGGCATATCCATAATTGGTAACCAGGAGAACAAGCATGGGTCAAAACCAAGAACAACTCAGACACCAAAATACAGGCAAATGCTACAGAAACTAAGGCTTGAAATTCTATGCGGTAAGCATGACAAGACTTTGCAACAAACAGAGGAAAACATGGTTTTAATACACAAACTAAACTGTTCCACTAGACACAGGTTATTACAATGGAGGAACAAACCCATAACAGTACGGGAGAGTAGACTATAACCAAAACAGGAAGAGAAACCAAAACATAGAACGCATGGCACTGTTTCCATTGGAGCCATGACAAAAAGTAAGAAGGGCAAGATTGTGACAGTACCCACAGAATTAAGAATTTCCCATTTACAGTGGCGAGACAAATCAACAGCAATAGCCATAATATTAATGGTATTTCTGTTAGCATTGCTAGTTGTTGCCATGGCAGCAACAGAGGAGAAACCACATAGTTTTCTAGAACTTCAGAGAAGGTCTAAGGATAACTGAGAACTAATATAGAATCAGCATGCTTGTTGTTTTAATTCTTTAAGTATTGTAATAAAAGTCTTATTTCATTGTTACATTTTGGTTAAAAAAGGGAAAGGAACGTGGTGTCTAGTAAGATACAGCCAAGCTAGCTCACCCATTGGTTAGGACTTCAGGAGCTGGACAAAAGGCCTTACGCATCTGATTAACTACCAACATAATTAGGAAGTGAGAGTGGAATCAACCAATCATATGTTGACATCACTCACTTCTGGGAGGCCAATATACGCTTAGCATTGACTGCACTGTTAGCACTGATTGCAATAAAAGAGTGTCATTTCTTTGCTTTTGTAAAAAAAGAGTTAGGAGCAGTGACAAATCATTGAAATGTTTCAGTGGAATTATTACTTTGCACTATGATGGCATTTCAACAGCTTTTAATACATCTCTCCTTCTTATGTCACCTGTTTTAACTTTAATTAATGGATGCTTGATGAATCCAAGCCTTATTTCTTCTTATTGTAAATGGACTATGTTTATCATTTATGTTTAAAAAAATAACTAAACAAATTCCGAGATTGCTTTCATTCTTTCTGGCACAAGTCAAAAGCAGTGATAAGCCCTGTCTGACATCGTGTCTCAAACTGATCCGTATATTGGTAGAGACAGGCAGAACTGTGTGTGTGATTTATGGTGACTACAAAATAGGTCAAAGTATCACATAGCAATCACAGACCAAATAACCCATTTCCTCTTAGTGTTATTATATCAACAGCCTTATTTTAAATGTTCTACTAAACATTTCGGAAAATGCATGAACATTGAATGCAGGTGGTTGTCTCATACTTCAGAAATCCAAACTTATGAATAGCATTGAAAGTAAGTTTGCAAAAGCTTAATAATAATAATAATAATAATAATAATAATAATAATAATAAATGCCAATTTAGTACATATGGTCCAGAAAATATGGTAGCATAATCAGTGATATCAGTTTTAGACTCTAAAACTAGACACTCCCCCCTTAACACAACTAAGTACAGGTGCCTCTTTGAAATTGGATGAACATGTTTAAATTAAGCAGAATAATGTTTAATTAATAACTTAATAATTAATATGTTTTAATTAACATTATTGATTCATTGTTCAACTCTTACTTCCACTCCACAAATCATTGTTCATTATTATTTACATGCTGATCACTAGAAGCATCCCAACTACACAAATCATTATAGATGCAAGGATTAAACTATACAATATGCAATACTTCTCATTTGCTGAAACAGTTATAAATTGACTAAACAAATCTGTGTTAATAGAGTCTAATATTTGTCAGTGTTTGTCCAAAATAATGTTGCTTATAAACCACATTTATAGTTTGTTATTTAGACCTAATACCCACTAATCAGTTAAATTAATGATATTGAGGACTCTTTAAAGGTCTTACCCAGGTTTCCGGTCATCAGGTAGGCGTTGTGGAAATCCTTCATGGCTAGACCAACAATGTGAATAAACTCCTCAATAACCTGCATCAGCTCCACTGCACCTGGGTAGATCTGGGAAAAAAAAACAGAGAAAGACTGAGAGTGAGACAGAGAGGTGGTTCTGGGATGTTGTCTGCAAACCTATTCAAAGAAACTCTGAAGTATTTCAGTATTCAGACGTACTGTATGTGGGTAGTATGTGGACCATAAACGTGTAGCGTTTTAGGACAATTTTGTTTGTTTGGCGCTTTTTTGTTATGTTGCGGTTGAAAAGATGCAGTGATTGTTGGAGTTCTATTACAGACTGCCAAGGTTGTACATATTTTATAATAAATTTAATAAAACCCCAAATTCAGGAATAATGCCTATTCACTGTGTTCTGTGTTAACACATGTTGGGCTTTGTCCCTGGTGATGCTTTGTTAGGACTGTACTGTAGACATCTTTATTGGCTGTTTATTTTGGGGTCTTCATTGTCCTGTCCCAATGTCAAGTTCACACTTTTCCATTGTGCGGTGTGTTTTGGGTCATTGTCATGATGCATAAAAAGAAACAACTTGGAGTTGTGAAAAAAATTTTGTAGGGTAATCTAACCTGCAGAAAATCTCTGTGAGCTCTCTTGGTATCTCTTCAGCCTTTCAAGCAGACAGGCCCATACTGAAGAGCAATTGCACAGGACATAGTGGCTGTCCATGAGGACCGGTTGTCAGTGTCAGTGTCCATTAATCCATCATGGCTGCAGCCAAACGCCCTTCGCTGCATCTCTCCTCTCCTCATTCAATACCAGCCTGGTCTGGCTAAACAAATCATTGCCTCTTGGGTGTTTGTGGCCCCACTATCTATGTCAGAGTTCCCAGTTTTTTTTTTACAACTTACAAGGCCTACACAAGATAAAAAGTGCGTTCACAAAGGCCTCACATGGATTAGGGAAGGAGCTGTCAGATCACAAAGAACCTTACATTTGATTTTTCAAGTATAAACACATAGTACCAGATCCTAAATATTTCTGCAAAAGTTGAGTGACATTTGATAATTAACACCCACAATCAGAGCTGTCAAAGTGGGGGGGGGACGGACGACGACAATGGAACACTTTGTCCCGAGCTCAAAGGCATTCTGCTTCAAGTCATTCTATGTCTATGTTCTATGTAGTTCAACTATGAATTATGTTGAACTTTAAATCAAAAGTAATGCTGAGAGCAAATTTCCTTTAAGGGTATCATTAATGATTTTGCAAAAGTAGGTGTGGCAATGTGCGCTGATGATTTAGGCCATCAGTAGTCTTGCTAGCCAGACTTCTAGCTTTCACTAGAGAGTCTGGTACATTTCGTCACTAAAATTGGCCAAGAACCACCTACTTTCACAGGAAGACGATTGATTGATTTTGCAAAAAGCCAACCACTTTTACTCGTCATTAACGGTTTCAAACTAAACTCTCTAATAACTTTTAAAGACAGGATGCTGTGAATGTTTTTCCAATCCAGTACCTGTATCTTGCTCCAAAAAGCTCTTTGTGTATTCAAAAGTTTGTTTCCCCGTTCGAAAACGATGAACGGAATTGCGTATACACGGAAGTGCGACGAGCTAATCAGATTACAACCTTCAAGGTTCTGAAGCTTGTGGTAAGTGTACAAAAGTTATCAGACACCCTGTGGATCGTGGGCACCTGAGGCTGAGACTAGGCCAGTGGTGTCCAATCAGTAGATCGCAATCTACCAGTTGATCATGGTATGCTTATTACTCGATCGCAAGATGGTTTGTAGTGCTCACAAGAAGGTACGATATTTTGTCGATAACATTAAATATTAATTGTTGACTTAAGGATGTTTTACTTGCTTTTATACACTCACCGAGCACTTTATTAGGAACTTGTACACCTTCTCATTCATGCAATTATCTAATCTGCCAATCGCGTGGCAGCAGCGCAATGTATAAAATCATGCAGATACGGACCAGCAGCTTCAGGTAATGTCCACAACAACCATCAGAATGGGGAATTTTTTTTATCTCAGTGATTTTGACCGTGGCATGATTGTTGGTGCCAGACGAGCTGGATTGAGTATTTTAAAAACACAATAGTCTCTAGTTTACTCAGAATGGTACAATAAAGAAAAAACTTCCAGTGAGCGGCAGTTCTGCGGATCTTGTTTATGAGAGAGGTCAATGGAGAACGGCCATACTGGTTTGAGCTGACAGAAAGGCTACAGTAACTCAGATAACCACTCTGTACAATTGTGGTGAGCAGAAAAGCATCTCAGAATGCACAATGCGTCGAACCTTGAGGCGGATGGGCTACAAATGGAGGCCCTACCCAGTATTAGTATAGTATTCCTAATAAAATGCTCCGTGAGTGTATATATAAGTAATTTCAGGCTTGGTTATGCATTTTGAGTGAAAACAGGTGTAACAAACGCAAAGTGAGGGATGCATTTGCTAAACATGATTGTTCAAGTATTAAGCACAGTCCACAATCCAGAGGCGCCAACGAGGAACAGGGCATTAGTTGGTGATGTCTATCCAGACTACTATGACTATCCAAAAGGCAGAAATGAGGAAACAGGCACTGCTTTAGTTTGTAACCAAAGAAGCAAACACATTTTAGATAAGGCTTGGAATCTCATTTAAAAGACTGCGCTGGTGGTTAGTAAACCAGTAAGGTAGCTTTTTTGTCACCCAAAAGAGGAAGGGTTTCCTTTTGAAGCTGGTTTGTCTCAAGGCTTTTTCCTTGCCACTGTCGCCTCTGGCTTGCTCTTTAGGGATCTAGATCTAAATCCAGATTTTTGTAAAGCTGCTTTGTGACAATGTCTATTGTAAAAAGCACTATACAAATAAAACTGAATTGAATTGCTGCCAAGCTCTCATGTACTGAAAGCCTACACACCTCTACAGGCTTTTAGTGTTTCAAAATAGTTATTCTATATTTCCATCACGTTTTGTTGTCCTTTTACTTGTATCCTACTGCTCATTGACGCCAGAGTGATAACTACCTCGTAAACTGTCTCTCTACAGTATTTGTAAATGATAGCCTGTTTGATTATTGAGGAGGTTCAGTTTGTAAAGAACGTGAAAGAAAATATTTAGTAAAAATAAATAAATTAACTTGTTTCATGTTTTTTTCTTTATTATTATCTTGTGAGGGTCATGTTTCATCAAGAGAACAAATGCACTAGCTGTGATGCTCATTTCACTGAAGGCCTGTGATCAAACACATCAAAGTGTTTAACTGAAAAGGGATCAGAGGAGTTTAAATGACAGACATGAGAAGATCTCCAGCACATCCAACATGCTGAAAATGTGAATATAATGTGAATATATTAACACCATTCACAGCTTGTGTGCGATTGTCTGCCATCAAAGCAAGGCTGCAGGTGTCTCAACGTTTACGTTTTTAAAATGTTTCACTCTAGGAAAACAGAGAAACATAAAAAAAGTGCACACTGAGCGGCAAGCCACCACGTTTACACCTCATCTCCCACAAGACGGAGTTACTCTGTTGTAACACTGAATCGCTAAGGCAAGATCCAGCCTAATATTGTGAATGAAATGCACTGTCTGTAGGGAATCTCTGTAGTTTTTTTCAGTTTTAATCAGTACAATTAATTGAGGCTCTTTTAGTCATGTAAATACAAATATTTAGTAAACCAACCAAAAATTTATCATTTTTGTAGTGTAGGAAAACTAGCTATATGAAGTGGCTCTATGTATTTGTCCCACTGCTGAGAGGATATGCACAAGAATAAACCATAAAAGGGAGAGAGAGAGAAAAATTTAATAATCCTGCTCATTTCCTAGAAAAAGGGAAACTGTGAGATTAATGAAATAGTGAATTATATTATATGTGACAATCTGACTCAATCATATGTATTCACATAATAAAATAATTTACATAGAATAATTTAAACTGTCTGCATAACCCAAGTAAGCATTCAGGTTTCCTCAGCCAATATTGAGTGTGCTAAAGTGAAAATGGTTTAATAAGGATGATGGTGTAAATACTGTGCCTGGGATTCTTCTTGGCAAGCACTGATTTGTTTTGATGCTCATTTAGATTAACTGTATATCATTCTATCTCCCCGACCATCTGTTTCATCTAAACCGCACACTTCTTGTGATCCCACATTAAATGAGTAGCTGTGTTTATAATGGAGTTTAAATATTCCATTATGGAGTGAAATATTACAAAACAGTGAACAGCAACAGATATTTATCAGCCACAGTCATTTAAATGCGTGTTGTAGCTGTTCTGATTGCTTAATAGGTTGTATGGTTGCACTTGTAAAATGTTGGCATAGTTTGATGGGAATAACCTTTACGATTTTAAATCAGGTGCATCTCATTAGGCTGCTATGGTGTTTATCTTCACACTTGAAAGCAAGGCACTGATTCCTGTAATGCACACAGCTCAAAACTGTGTGTGAAAACCAGCACCACAGAGCTTTTCTAGAACCTGATCATAGCTCTGAAAGAAAAGGCCAACATGGTGTGGGAGCATCACATGCAGGAGTGCATAATGGCCAGTTTGATGGTTTCTCTGCTCAATACATCAAGTAAACCTTGTAATTCATTTAGGAGTTGAATCAGTCGTGGTTGTATAGGAAAATTAACAAACAGCTGGACTCAACACCTCCAAAACTGATCTGCTGATATGATCTATTAATGCAAGGATATAGAATTAGATTTAAGTCTCGATGTGGAGTGGGGCAGAAATACAGTTCCAAATATAACTCTAATATCACTGTACTTGGTAACTGCTACACTGAACAATGTCCTGATCCCTAACCTGGGTTCCTAACAGGGTTTCTAACTATAGCCTTGTTTCTTGCATACATACAACTGGTTAGGTTGGGTGTACCTGGTTGGGTGTACCTGGCTACCACTAGCGTTCAAACGGTATAAAACTCGTGTCAGTAAAAAGCATGTTTCCCCACAGACTTACATACAAAATTAGCATCATTTTCTGATCAGACAATTTTTTTCAAGCAACATTTTGGTCTCTTCAGTTTTTCCAGTGATCATTTATTTTGGGATGGCACGTTGTTAGCATGCCATATTTCAGCGTTTCTAGCGTGCCATTTTCAGTTCAGGTCATTGCCTCAAATTATGTTCCCAGGAAGTAAGCACCCATGAACTGAAGATGGCAAAGCCCGGGACTTGCACTTCTTCGTAAACAATGCACCAGTGAGAAATGAATAGTGGCTAATGACTCTCTCCAGTTCTTAATACCACCATGGATCCAATAGGGATCATTAAACATGTGTATATGAACTAAAAACAGATCATTTATGAGGTAATTAATTATGAGCAAAGTGTATGCACAGTAAAATCATTAGTGTTGGATAATTTTCTATTGTAGCAAAATTAACCATATTTATTTTGGACAGTGCCAGTCCTAGCCTTCCCAGGGCCCTAAGCAAAATTCTGTTTGGGGGTCCTCCTTACCTGTACCGTATACACTTACATTCATTCTCTACCACAGAAACAATAATTTATACGCCAGCTGTGCTGTGTAGCTGTTTTACTATGAGTGAACACAAATACTATTCGATAGCTAGTTAGTTATCCAGATAACATTCGGAAACCACTTCCGAAAATTCATGATGATAGCTAATTTGCTAACACACTATGAAGTTTATTAGCTATCTAAAACATGCAGGCTCATCTTATCTAGCTACCATATCCTTGCAATTGAAGCAAGTTAGCTATCATAGTGCCACTTAGATGCCATTAAGTGTACCGATGTAGACAAATCCCCAGTGTTGAATTAGCACCTACAGTTCTTATGTAAGTCTAGCTGGATACACCTTAACACTGTAAGAGTTAATTCCACATTTTGTAGTGTAGCTCTGTATGAATGACGTGGAAAATACCATAATAATGGTAACACTATACTTAAGGGTGGTGTTCATAGGGCTACATGGCACCTGCATAAACCCTTCATGACATCTGACATAAACCAACATTTCCATTTATAAAGGCTTATTTTAACAAAGACTGCTTATGCTGTCATAACACCTGAGTCAAGTTACATAGATTTTTGTTGAAATAAGATTCTGTTACGACACTTTCTGGGTTGACTTATGTGAGTGTACTTCTGGTATGTCTGAGTCACATAATGATGATGATGTGTCATAGCTTACCAAGTGAGGTTTCATTTTACTTTTTATAAGATTGTTATGAAAACCTATAATAATGTCATGGCACCATAAGTACATAATTCTGTATATTTTCCCTGACCTCAAATTAGGTTTTTTTTATGTTTAGCATTATCAATGACTCTTATATGACTCTTAGACACCAAGCTCCAAAGTCAGCTGTCAAGACATGTTATGTCAACGTGACTTAAAAATTGGCAAAAGCAGTCTTTATGACAGCTTACACCTGGTGTAATTAGTCTTCATAAAAATGTATGTAGGTTTATGTCAGTGAAAGGCTTATGTAGGTTTAGTGTAGCCCTATGAACACTGCCCTTAAGTAAAGAGTTGCCCTAGTAATACTGCTGTCACACTTTGACATCACAGTTTTGGTTCATAAGCAGCCCCGTTTGTAATGCTCTTTATAAAATGATTAGGCCTACAACAAGCTTAGCTGAAAAATAAATAATGTGATTCATGGTGTCATTATCAGCCTGTGGGGCCCCAGGGTGTTGGGAGACACTGTGCAACAAGATAGTTTATGTATAGGAAGGACAGACACTGATTGTGGAAATTAAACTCTTTATGAGTTTAGATCTATTGGGCACTTGTGAATTTATCATATATCTTTGGTAGTTATCACTTCATCATGCAACAACTATAATCCTTTTTAAAGACTTGCATTATTTATTATTCAGATAATCCCTGAAATATTGACTGCCACAAATGAAGATATACATCTGTAGATATCCATCATCCATGGGACTGGAATGGATATATGCTTTCTCGCCTGCATGTACACTAATGATCACATATGGTTATATATGACCACAGATAATGTATAAAGAGGCAGAGTGTCTGTGTGTCTGTGCTAAAGTAATCAGACAAGTGACAATCTGAAATGACTAGTGATACAAACAGCACCATTAACAGCACACCTGTCACTGTTTTTGAGCCTCTCCAATTCCTGTAGACTGTCAATAACATTCAAGCTACAAAGTAGATCTCATTTCCAAAAAGGAAAAGAAATACATTTACTTTTTATGCCAGCTGGAAAAAAAACCCCTGCAAGATAATCACTGAAAGCCATCACATCTTCCATTATTGACTGGTTCAGTTTAGCAGCTGCACAGCCAAGAATAAACTAAAAAGTTTGCAGTGAAAGTCTGCACTTTTCCATCAACTAACAAATTTCATGAATTCATTGGTAAACTAGCCATTTTCATAGGGATTTTTAAAATCTATTAAAAAATAATACCAGCATGCAAATTAACAGTTTTGTATCTTCTAGTACTCTGGTAAACAAGTCTGGTAAATCAGTCCTGTTTAGCCTTAGCACCTCTGAACACTGCTGTTCCCTTACAAGTAATATATTGAACTCCTGATATTATATCTTTACTTCACCGAAATAATCAGCATGGTAAAGCATGATTTTAAAGGATTGTCATACAAAAACATTTTCTAGTATCTCTTTGGGAAATTAGAAGTGTGAAGAACATCACAGAATGCCGCACAGAAAAACAGAACCTGGTGTTTATGTTACGCTTCTCTCTTTAGCTGACTGTGCTACAGACAGACAATCTCTGTGTGTTAGTGGAGTGAAACAGTGACCACTGGAAAGTGTTAAGATGGCACAGTTTGCTGTGAATCCCTTGCTGGGATCTCAGTGTTTTTCTTCCTCATATTGCTAACCACCTGTTTTGTCTCAGGGATACTTGTATGCACACACACACAACACACATACTGAATGCAAAACAGTGGTGTAGACGAGACCATTTACACATTTACACAGAGTACTTAGTATACTTTTTTACAGGGCTGTTTGTGTGGACTACAACACTGAGTGGAAAGCACATGCAATCAGGGCTTATGTGTAACAGAAATACCCTCAGGTATTTTTGTGGAATTATTTGAACTTGTAGTTTATTGAATGTATTTATTTCTGTCTCTTTCTTTCTTTCTCTCTGTCGCTGCAGGCTGTAGGTGCCTGAAATGGCCATTCATCAGGGGCGTTTTAGTCTCTCTCTCCAGCTCTTCCTGTTTCTCCTCCTGTTGCTCGGTGCCATGCCACACTGCCAGGCTCGTCCTTTCTTTGGCTCACCTACGGTTAACGTGGCAGTGGTGTTCAGTAGCTCTGGCAACCAGGGTGAAATAAAGGGCCGTCTGAGCCGGGAGAACTTCCTGGACCTGCCACTGGATGTGAATCCTATCACTGTGCTAGTGAATGATACCAGCCCTAGTGCACTGCTCACACGCCTCTGTCAGACCATGGCTACCGAGAGCCTCCATGGTGTAGTTTTTGAGGACGATGTTGACTCAGAGGCTGTAGCTCAGATCCTAGACTTCATCTCTTCCCAGACTACCATTCCCATAGTGGGCATCAATGGAGGTTCTGCCTTAGTCATCTCTCATAAGGTAAATATAATTTTGCTAGTTAGTTTTGACATACCTATGATAAGTGAGCTCAGCTGTACGAGGGCTTACACAATGTAATAGACTGTATGAAAAATAAAGAGGTCATCATATTACAACTGAAATTCATAAATTTGACATTGCACTACCGAGCTGTGTGTGTGTGTGTGAGTGTGTGTGCGTGTGTGTGCGTGTGTGTTGGTGTGTGTAAATAAATAAACAAACCTTGCAATAACATCAGCCAATAGTGCCTAGTTTAAAAGGATATGTTGGAACAGACATCGTTAGGCAAATATTTAGGTAAAAAACGACCATATTGCCACAGGCTGTTCCAAAAATACATGCATTTTTCTCTGTGACAGTAAAAGATGCTGCTGCATTGTTTCTCATTGTCATGGCAAAGGTAAATTGGCTAAACTTCTGAATATTTGGCATTCATTTATCAGTTCAAACTCACAGCTAGTACGTATTCCATGTAATACAGCTATTTATTGCATTTATTAATTAATATATTAAGATTGAAATTAATACATCTGAAAATTTAACTATATGCACAAGTAGTAAAAATCCCCAGCTAGTTACTTTGTAAGGTTGAGTGCAAAAGTGCAAAAGTTTGCATCTTCCATGGTTTTCAAATGGAAAAAAAAGGATACCTGTATTCTACAATTTATCCACAAAAAAAAAAAAATCCAAAATATACATTCAAATAATCCAAAACATAAGGCAAAATCAACATACAAATATTTTAAATATATATATTTTATATATTTTAATATACAGGTCTCCAGACCTGATTTGAAGAAGGCAATGTTTGACATCTAGCAGAGTTGTCAATAAGATATGTCAAGAAGAATCTGAGCTACAAGGTGGCTGAATATCACAGCTGAGAGAATACAAAAGCTGTTCAGAGGATACAAAAGAGATTAGAGGCAGTTATAAAGGTGGGTATTTAGGTTATTAGAGAATATTTATATCACATTCAGAAAGCGAAATACAAATTTTTATATAATTTTGATATAATTTTAATAATTTTTTTCACTAATAATATCTAAACATACAGTCTATTATTTGACAATTTGACTATTTGATTGTGATAATGAAACTACATCTGTGAAACCTAACACACTAAATGTTTAGCTGGTATAAATTACATTTCTCTGACATTTTCACCTAAGGGTAGGCAAACATTTCAACTGTAGGCACACACAGTTATTCACATTCTAATTAAACTAACCCTACTTGGGAACTTTTGAAACTCAAGTTTTCATGAAGGCTTCCTCATGCTCTTAACCTCTTTTGTCGTACATGTTTATTGAAATGTGTCTTGGAACTATTCATTAGTCAGAGATGTGTAGACTGATAAACGTATTACTACAAAATGATTCATAAGTCACAGAGGGTTTAGGACCCACACTTTGTTTCTACAAATAGTAGAGATTGCTGAGAGCAGTAGTTATGATGGTAATTTAATCTAAAATGACCATCAATGAGGTTAATAATAACCAATGTCAGTAAACAATACTGTGAATTCCAGTCATTTTAATCTCATGTGCAGGGGCGGTCTTTGCACTAGGAAAAGGTAGGCAGTCGCCTAGGGCCCCCATGAGCCAAGGGCCCCATGAAAATACAAATGAGATATATGTATTGATGTTAATTAACCTAATTAACCTCAGAAATTTATATACATATACAAAAGGCTGTTTGTTATAAGGCTGTTGCTAGTGTAGTCTATTATTTTCAGTGACGTCGATTCAGCTCCCCGTCATGGTTGTAATGGACTATTCCATATTGTTACGTGATGACGCAACTGCATAAAGGCAGACAGCTACAAGCCAGGCAATCAAGCGATAGGCTACAGTGTGGAGTGGAGGCTCTTCTGTGTGATCTTTGGACGCTGAAGTGGAAAAAATTTAAAGAAAGTTTTCCGAATGGAGCAGAAAAATGCAAATAAAAAGTTTGCCGCTACGCTCCCAAAGCTGACTTTTCAGTGAGAACAGAGTGCTGCCCAGGCTCAGCAGACTGTACATAGTGCTAGTACTACTGTTAATATAGAAACACTTGCGTTCAAAAGTTTGGAATCACCTGTTATATTTTATGAAGTCATTATTGTATTCACTAAAGTCTTATACAATGTAGTAGATCTAATATAAACCACACACCAAAAGCTCTTTTTTAGAGGTTTTGTTTGGTATTTAAAGTATTTTTGGGAAAAAGTTATTTAAAAGTCATTTAAAAAGTGAAATGAT
>JAOUQW010000049.1:9593782-9607477 GCA_028565825.1 Olivaichthys viedmensis
CTTGTGTCCGTCCTGTATTGTCTCCTGTTATCTGTGTGTTCGCCACGGCTGTCACGGCGAGTTAAGTTTGTTTCCCCACGATTATTATTGATGCAAATAACTATGTTGTTCAGAGAAAGCGGCTTCGTGATTGTGTCCGCACCCCGGAACCTAACCGTGACACCTGTTCTCTGAATGGGAAGCATGGTAGACAGTTTCTCATGTTGATCAGAGCAACACTAGCAAATCTCAGGCGTCTGTTAACTCGTATACAGAATTGGGCAGGCGCTCTTCTTCAAGCACGTTCAGCTGTGAGTCACAGTTTGAAAAGATGCAGTGACAGACTTTGTGCATGTCGGAGGAAACACGTGTTAGCCCTCACCCTCGCAGATTAGTAGCTGTCAGGCAATAGGAAGACTCAGCTAGAATTGGCCACAACTGAAAAATTGGTTAAAAAGAAGATTGATCTTCAAACAAGAGAAAAGAACCCAAGAGTAACAAGCCAACCAAAAATATACAAATTATAATAAAATAAAATAAAAAGTGATGTAAGTGGGAGGTAACCGTGGAAGACACCACAGCTTTCCAAAAGCAGAATAAACCAAAATACCTTCGAACTACTGCACATAACTGAACAGCAGCTACAGAAAGTATTGTTATTATCATTAGTTGCTGTTATACCATGTTCTTAGAGCATATGCAGATTAACTAGCTGGTGTGTTCACAGAGATTGTCGATCTTTTTCTTTTTTTGATTATTGGAAAGTTATGAAATGGGTATACAGCACAGGGTGTATTTCAAATGTTTTATTTTCACTCAACTTTTATACCTTTTATTCTGTATAAATTGTAATGTGACAGTTAATATAACCTAGGATAATCTCATCTAGTCACTAAATCTGAAGGGTTTCACATGTTTAAACCATGTGTTTAATAAACATATGGCACTGTAAACATATGCGTTTGATAAATAAGACTTTATGTAGATGGAGATCATCTCATTTGCCATTCATGCAAAAATCCAAATAATTCCAAAAGGTAACTTACCACTGTTGCCACTAAATTACCACTGTTAGGATTCTTACATTGTTATAATTATACTTCTACTGTTATAAACAGATAATTTGTCATTGTCACCGACAGCAGATGATGCAATTACAGTTTGTTGTCTAAAACAATTCCTTTGCCCTCATTTAGTCAGACCCTCAGGGCTATGGTTCCTTCTGATGACATGAGACATGTGGAGAGTGGCTGGCAGTATGCTAACACCACCTGACTGCAGAAGCAGATGTGCATATAAATAGGTCAATCAGAGCCTCCTTGAGGTGAATGAGAGGATAAAATAATAAGAATGAGCATGCTGTTATCCACAGACCACAAATATGTGCTAAAAATACTTTGTAGATCAGCAGTGTTAGAATATTACAGAAAAAAATCATGTCTCTTGCCTCTGATCTCTATCACTTCTGTATTTGCTGTGTGACATAACCACTTAGCTCTATCTTAAGCCTTGCATGTTTTCCCATCAACATTCTCAGTGCCACTTCTGTTGCTCATGCTGCCAGGGTCCTGCTCATGTTAGGGGCATGAATCACCACTGCACTATTTTAAAGTGCAAGCCTGAAGATATCCGTGAGACTGTTGATATTCATTGTGTCTAGGGACTTGATCTTGGGCAACATCTACACTTACTTTTGCATTGTTTGTCCTTGTATTGCTTCTTGGTTTTCTGAACTTTTTTGTTTTTACTGTGTATGAACTTAGGTTTGAAATTGTCCTTTTTGTTACCGACTAGACCACTTTAGCACTTGTACAAACCAGCATTAGTCTCTAGTCTTTCAGGTTATGATTCTTTCTATTGCTGCGCCATGCTATGTAAATTGCTCTGGATAAGATCGTCTGCCAAATGACTAAATGCAAATGTAAAACCTGACAAACAGGATATACATAATTAAAAATGCCTATCACAATCAGCTGCAAAATGAATTACAACTACAGTGTGTCAAGTACTGAAATGGAAATCTTGGACACATGATCATATGGGCTCTTTAGTCTTCAGACATTTGAACTGATGATCATTGAGAGTGTTTCTATGCCAGGTATTGCACTGCCCCTTCTTAAAGGAATATAAAAACTAAAATAATTACCAAGCATAAATTGCATCTGTTTCTTGTGACAGGAGTAGATTCATCATTCATAACACTATCATAATACTCTGTTTGGTAGATGACTTTTACTTTAACACCCATTTTGCTGTAGAAATACAAGTTACAGGCTCCATCAAAAACTGCTTTCTCAAACAGCGTGAATCAAATATTACATTACTTCATTGCCCCATTGTACCTGTGGAGTCATCCTGCAACAGCCAGGACACTGCTCAATTTAAATCACGCCTGTCTACTTCATACAAAGATTTGTGTGTACCTGGGGTTTCTGATACTTACAAACTCCATCCACCAGGTAGTGATTATTAATGGTTCAAAAGACACAGCCAATGTTATCATGCTACAGGCCTGTCTCATTACCCACACCTGAAAGCTACAAGATTGGATTTGTTTGCTTTGTTGATTTTTCTGAATAATACCTCAATAAATCCCTGTTGCTGGGACTTATCATGCTTGTTAGTCATTACTGCTAATACCATGAACAAACATGGATTACAATGATACAGAGCATCTCCAATCAAAATTCCTGCCTCTGCATTCAGATCAGCAGCACAATGGCATATGGGTAGTTGGTGTTTATAGGGCTACATGACACCTACATAACCGCTTTCTGACAACTGATATAAACTTATACAAACATTTATAAAGGCTTATTTCAACATGCATAAGCTGTTATAAAGACTGCATTCATTAATTTTGATGTCAAGATAACATAACACCTGAATCAAGTGACAGACTTTTTGTTGACATAAGGTTGTGTTATGACACTTTCCAAGGTGACTCATGTTAGAAAATCATGACTTTGCAGTTCAGTGTATGGTTATGACAGAGTTTCATAATGGTGATGAAGTCAAACATCAAAACCAAACTCCCTCTAATTTAAGGTCAGAAAACATACAGTATACTGTAATTATGTCATTATGGTGTCATGACATTGTCATAGGTTTTCATAAACATCTTATAAATAGCTAAACACAATTTACAGTTTACAGGGCCAGAGAAAATATTCATAACACATTGCAGTGTCATGACATTGCCATAAGTATTCCTAAAAATCTTATAAGGAAAAATATGAAACTCTGACATACCAGAAATGCACTGAGCTACAAAGTCAGTTGTCATGAGGTTCTAAGGTAAATCAGCTTGGAAATTTTCATTACACAACCTATGTCAACAAAAATCTATGTCACTTGACTCAGGTTATGTCAACTTGTCATCAAAATTGACAAACGCAATCTTTATGACAGCTGATGCTTGTCAGTTTATAAATGTATATGTTGGTTAATGTCAGCTATCATGAAAGGCTTACGTATGCAGGTGTCATGTACATTTTTATTGAAAGTCTTAAAGTAGCTATTAATTAACACTGTGGATGTGACTCAATAAAATGCATAAATTACAAGACTATTCCAGCTGGTTGTGCGTAGATCATCTAGGATAAAAATCATTCCAGAATGAATAAGATGATAACATAATCTAAGTTTGTCAGAATAGATAAATTGATAACATAATCTAAGTTTGTCAGAATAGATAAATTGATAACATAATATAAGTTTGTACATAAAAGTTTTAAGATGAATCCATGTGACAATAATTGGATAGGGCAGGTACACAGAAACACATGTTATCTATTAATTGGAAATCCAGCTATTGAACCGCCTAATCAGTTACAAGGCATGCTGTGTAAATTTTCACTTTCAAGATTCTGCCGGCTGTTAATACTAGTTTAATAATGTGAGCACATTAACCGAGCACAGTCAATACTATTTCTATTTCTATTTAGACTTAAATCAGCATAAAACAATCATGGCTCGCTGGCTCTGACTGTCCCTGTGGACTTAAAGATCTTGGTGTAACATGAGGATCCATGGGAAGCGTGTGTAGAAGCTGTGTAACAGGCTCTCAAGGAGCTCTGAAGCTGGACTGGGCGGACTGTTTACTCTCTGGATAATGGGGCTTTTTTATTTTAACTTTCTTATTATTACTCAAGGATGATAGGGATGTTCTTCTCAGCTCCACAACAGCTTATTTCCCCAGTTTTCCAAAATTAAGGTCATTTCCCAGCTTCTTACACAGAAGTTCAGATTTGAACCTGTAGACATGAGTTACGTTTATTTCAGAATCTTGGATGAAAGGAACATAATATGAGTTTTAGGATGTTTATTGTGAGTTATGCATCACAACATACTTGATGGAATGGCACTATTGGAGTGCATCATACTGAACAGCAAATGATTTATTCAGCATAGAACTGATGTGCTCTGCCTGTGGGGAGTAAACGCTCAATTGAATTATGGCAAAGTCTTTTCTTTATTACTGCTGCCATTCACCTGCAGAATTTCTATGTCTTTTTGTCACCTCTTCTCTATATTTTACAGTGGCATCCAAGTCACTTATTTTTCACTCTGTGCTTCCCCAGGTAGGGAGCTATGAGTCGGGAATTCTGCACATGCGCTACCCGGTTTGGCCCCGTTATGGCAGCTTTTTGGAGCCTGTGTCTGATAACCGTCACCTGACAGTAGCCACACTGGAGGAAAGGCCCTTTGTCATTGTGGAAAGTGTTGATCCGACTACGGGCACGTGTGTGAGGAACACCGTGCCCTGCCGTCGCCAGGCTAACAGGACTGAGGCGTAAGCGATTAGCCATTTTTCTTTTCTGATGATCTTGTGTGACCTTATGAATTGGTATGACTTTCAGTGTGACTTTAGCAACAGAGACCAGCTGCCGCAACCACTGTAAGAAAATATTTCCTCAAGCAGAGTGTATGGTGATTTAAAAAGCAGAGTGCTTAGGGGGAAGTAAAACAATGACTTGGAAGTGAAAGTGAATAATGTGAGCTTTAATTCAAGGCTTTAATTTATTTTTATAATCATTATTCAAATACTTCACATACAAACAGTATGTGATGACAATATTTGAGAATTGTATTATTACCTGATAGTTTCTTACCAAGTAACTGCATCGATTGCTGTCATTTATAAAAAGACATAAAGGAAACAAACAGAATTATTAATTATTAAACTTATTGTTTCAGCACATACTGGCTATAATTTAAATTTCAGTTCACTGAAAAAAACGTTCTTATGAATAATGCATTATAAATGACTTTTTAATGTGTTATATAGCTTAGAATACTTTATAGTGCCTAACATACTGTAAGCCTGTATAATTGCTTCGAAATAACCCTTCAGAAAACATGAGCATATGACCTTATGATGTCTGGATACATAACGCATTACAATATCTGTTTAAAAGAACGTTTTGTTGTGTTATGTAATACTCTTGCTTTATAAAGTGTTATGCATGTAACTGTAACTACTTATGAACATTTTGAAACCTTGGAATTATAAGGTTCTATCTGACTTTTTTGGCAAAAATATGTTATTTACATGCCACTGAATATATGTGAGAGGTTTTACACCAAAATATTGCTTAAAGGTATAAAATAAATATAAAGTTGAAAAGTTGGATCTGCTTTGAGCTTATTGAGGGTCAAAACATAATGGCTCAATAACTTAAAATAACAGAATTGTCAGATAGAACGTTATAATTCTAAGGTCTGGATTTATACAGGCTTATGCCAGGGATTATAAGGTATAATGGATACTATATATAACAAGTTATAAATGCTTTTATATTGCATTACGAATACAGGATTCATAGGAAGTGTTACCAGTAAATATTTTCCAGTAATGGACCTGGCTCTCAGAGAGCAATATTGGCGAACTGTGATATTAGAATATAAAAAAGTCACTCAGTAAGATTCTAGAAACCATCCCTTAAAAAGAAAATGAGCTGAAGTACTGTGTAAGCCACTGCAGGGTTTGACTGACTCAAAGCCTCTGGTGGCTGACTGCTCATATTCAGCGCTTATGTGAATCCTGTCAATTAGACCTCATCTGCATTTACCAAAGGGGTTTACAGAGACTTGTTGAAAACCCAAGCTTACCCGAAGGCTACTATTATTAGGGATTATTATTTTTCAACACTGCATGCATTATTTCAGATTGAGCACCCTGCCCTGTCATTAGGTTCAAGCTAATCTTATATGTCCCCTGCCACTGGTATATTCCGAGGCATGAATGACATCAAAATAGTGGTGTTGGGAAAATTGGTGTTGGTCGGCCCCTAGGGGAAAAGGAGACATGGCTCAGTGAGTTGTGCAGTATCACTAAAGGAAACACATGGTGAGTGAGGAGCACCTCAAGCCCTTGGGGTAGAGATGACAGTTTCATCATGACAGCACGCTGAGGGGTGAACATGTTAATAAATCAGAGAATGGAGTAATCACCCCTTAGGGAAGATGGGATGGCTGAGAGGGGCACGGTGATAAATAACAGTAATGATGACATCAGTGCCATGGGCTGTCACAAATCTTCATGTTAATTGGCACTACTGTTTGGGAAGTTTTGGAATCTTTGGCCACATTTTGAAGTGAATCCCAGGATTATGTACTCCTCCATCAGCCCTCCACCTGTGAAAATACATATCGAGGCCACATTCAATGACATACTCTTTCATCTGTATATTTTGAATATCTGTGTCCACAGAGTATGCTTGGAAGTCATCCATGTGCTCGCAATAGAACCTAAAAGAAAAAAGTCACTGCTACGCCTTTGACTGTGCAATGACTTTGGCACACGTAAAGAAATTCTTTAACGCGAAAATACTTTAAAAAATAATTAAATTTAAAGGTACGGAATATTTAAAAAATTCTATAAAAAGCAGTAAAACAGTAAAAAACTAAAACATAAATTTTTTGGTGTGACCAGCCTTTGCCTTTAAAACTGCATCAACTGTAAAACTGTGCTTCTGCAGACTTTGGCTCTCACTTGCTTCTGTCTCTGCAGGTAAAATCTGCTTTAATGACTTACAAAAAAATCCTCTGTAACATTTAATTTTTGGGAAATTTAAAATTGCTCTTTTCTAATGACACACTAATGCAGGAGACATAAAATTAACATGTCTCGACAAAATTTATGTACAGAATTTAGGGTGCCTAAGACTTTGGCACAGTACTGTATGTCTCACAGCAATTTATTTATAAGCGGACAAGGTTAGAGGAAGTATGTGTGCACATGTCCACTATCCCCCCTAAAGAGCCTGATGAACTCAGACCTCAGTTTTTTCTTCATCTCAGTCCCTAATGTTTCCCTGCAATAACCTCACTCCCTCAGTATGGACATACACACACCAATATAAGCACATTGTGTGTTTATGTGTGTGTGGGCCCACATAAGCTCTTGACTGATTAAAGATTCTGGCTACAATTCACAGGCCATTTAACCCAAAATTCCAAGTGCTACATTCAGGTGGTAAGATAGGGTAGCAGGGGACAAGCTTGTTTATGTTCTACCTGGGCTGCTTGCACACGAAGACTTTCATCTTTGTAAACACTTCATTTGTTTCCCTTTGTTGTGCCTGCTGTCCTCCTGTCCTGGCCTCCTGTCTCTCTTCCCCCACAGCGCAGTAGGTGGAAGGTCTGGTGGAGGGTAGAGGTGATGCACTATCATTGCTCCATGAGCTTCTCTGCCGAGTGCTCCCTCTGACTAATGGCTAAACAGATCACTGTGTTTGGATGTTTTTCAGGAACCTTTGCTGTGAGGGCCTACGGTTCATGTTCAGTGGACTGTTTAGAACTGAGAGGCAAACAGGGGCTATTTTCCCCCACTATATGACATTATATATATATATATCACGAATTATGTAGGTTAGGATAAGTTATGTATAGGAAGGTTATTTTAAGATTAAATATAATTTACTGGACTAAGACCATGCACGTTTTATGCACTATGTTATGTTTCACAATTACTTACTTGAAACTTTTTGAAAAATGCAACATGCTAATTCTCTTACAATAGCCCAAATGCTTTTGTCTGTCTCTATATGTGTATGTATTTGTGTCTGTAATAATCCTGTCACTTATAAATGTTGTATTAATTGTAACCTCACTAAATATTTCGGAAAAGGTTGTAAAAAGACTGTTGTGGAGTTTTCTCAAAGTTTTAAGTTCTGAAGGATCTTTCACTGGTAAAAGTGTTTCTCGCCTCTATTTGCAGTGTTATTGGCCATACAGAGCCTTACACCAAGCTGTGCTGCAAGGGCTTCTGCATCGACATTCTCAAGAAGCTCTCGCGCACCATCAAGTTCTCCTATGACCTCTACTTGGTCACCAACGGTAAACATGGGAAGCTGGTCCGAGGCATCTGGAATGGGATGATAGGAGAGGTACAAGAGATGCAAGCCTTGACACCCACAGACACACACATGTTGATGATTAAATCCTCATCATGATTCATCTGTATTAGCAGTCAGCATGTTGAGCTGAGTTTAAAACTGGCAATAACCTCTAATGGAGCTTCCCTTCCCTAACACAAATCTGCTTGTGTGTGTCTAATTATTATGTGAGATGCAGCCTGTGTCATTAAATGTGTTCACAGAGTGAACTGAATTTAAAATGCGATCTCGACAACATTCATCCTGTCAACTCCTACCGCGTGTAGTGTCACTTGATCCGGTGGTTAAGTGTTTTCCACAGATGCTGGTGTCTTCAGCATTTCTATCACCTGCATCTCCCCACATGCCCCACATTTAAAATTAGCAAATATCTGTTAGTATTTAAATGTTCTTGTGCTATGGAGGAGAAATATTTAATGAACTTACTACATTAGTGCTGCATAACAGTTTGATGGTGTCTTTGCGTTTTAATACTTTGAGGATTCTCCTTCGGGCAAAGCAGAGCGTACAAGTCATATTGATTTGCATTGTTGCACACTTGTTTCACACTGTAGTGTTACAGATAGTGTTTGTGTCACACACAATTAATCATGTCTTTGAAAAATTAGATGCCATTGTAGGTGTTATGTAGTGTTCATAAAGCCATGAATAAAATCACACCACAACTAAATGAGCAAATAAACCAGTAAAGTAATGAAAGAATCTGTCATTAATTGGCTGCACTCATCATTTGGTTAATTCTCTCTAATTATCTCTAGGTCTTCTATAAGCGTGCAGATATGGCCATTGGCTCACTCACTATTAATGAGGAGCGTTCAGAGATCATTGACTTTTCAGTGCCATTCGTGGAGACTGGGATTAGTGTCATGGTGGCCAGAAGCAATGGCACTGTCTCTCCATCTGCCTTTCTGGGTGAGAAAGTTTCATTCACAGTCTTTCTCCCCTCCAGCAGTCACACAGACTTTGTGAAACAGTTAAAGGCGACACTAAATATAAAAGGCGACACTAATTGATAATTTTGATCAGCCTGCAGTTGGAGTAATGTTTTAAAACTAAAATTGGGCCATGTCCCAAATGAAGCAAAGACAAATTACAAGTCCCATTGGCCTTTTAGATACAAAACATGACCATTTGTTCTGTTCTTTTTTAAAGCTAAACATTTATCAAGCCATTGTTCTTCCTCTAATGGGGCAGCAGAGACCTAAACTAATGTAATAGATCCCATCATTCGTGATTGCAGTGGTTAATAATGCTATTTTGCATTCTCATGGAGGCTGTGGATTAATATGTCTATCTCTCCTTACAGAACCTTACAGTCCAGCAGTGTGGGTCATGATGTTTGTTATGTGCTTGACTGTTGTGGCTGTTACCGTGTTTGTGTTTGAGTACTTTAGCCCTGTTGGATACAACCGTAACTTAGTCAATGCCAAAGGTTAGTGACAAAGTTCTATTTTAAAAAAATTATGCGGAACTTGCCTAATCAGTCCACATATACAAAAGACACTCTTAGAATAAAAGTTTGATTCAAGCACCTAAAGGGTTGTTTGGTTTGGCACTCTAAGGGAATCATATAAAATTCAGTAAAACCCTGTAGAACCCTGCAACAGAGGGGTTCCCCTTTCACAAGAGTAGAACCCCTTTAAAAAGCTAGAATCATCCAAAGAACCCTTGAGGAACCCTTTTTTCTAAGAGTGTTCTGTGCAGACGCAATATGTGCTTGTCTCCTAGTTGAAAAAAAAAATATATATATATATATATTTCAGGTTAAATTAATGTTTATTAATTAGATTGAACATTTAAAATATTTTGTCCATTTAGTGATTATTACGACTACAGATAGAAGAATTTATGTTAGTTAGTATAATCATGTAGCCATTTTGTTTAAATATCTAAACTCCATGTAGACTATGAAAGGAAGATATTAAAATACATTTGATGTATTGGCATTTCTATACATCTATTCCTATCCAGAATACTACACGTGACACGGAGTAATACATGAGTGATTTTCGCTTTTCTCCATCTCTCCTCACAGCGCCTGGGGGTCCCACCTTTACTATTGGGAAGTCAGTCTGGCTCCTATGGGGGATTGTCTTCAATAACTCAGTTCCCATTGAAAACCCAAAAGGCACAACCAGCAAGATTATGGTCCTAGTTTGGGCCTTCTTTGCTGTCATCTTCCTAGCAAGCTACACTGCAAATTTAGCTGCCTTCATGATCCAAGAGCAGTATATTGACACTGTCTCAGGTCTCAGTGACAAAAAGGTAAGAAAAGCAGATAGTTTGCTGAAAAATCAACATTTTAAGAAGTTTATTGTGCTGAACTTCACATTGACACATACTCATAGTGCATACTCATATATAGAAGAACTCTGCTTAGAGAAATTTTTGCTATGTTTTAACTATAGTTAATAACCATCACAGCCACTTTTCCTGTCAGGTTTAGATAATGACTCTCAAGATCTGCTTTATTTAAAAATAACTGTATAAAGGACAAACCACTATAAAATTATGCAAAGAGAAAGGAAAATTCCAGGAAGTAAAAGCAACAGATTCACCACTCACGCACAGAAAACCGAATAAGCCCTGAGAGGCGGATTAATAGATTTGACAGCAGTGATACATAGATGTATTAATGTATGCAGATTTCACATCCACTGTGCTTCAGCGTAAACCAGGATTGAATTTTTTTTTTTTAATTCTTAAACCTCATACACTGAAAACTGATCCTACTCTCCTTAGAGGGATTAGAGAGGCTTTGGAAGGAAATTACCAGATTGTCTAAAGCATTCACAAGCAATACATATCCTCACCCGTATGCCTATAAAACATATTGTATTGTGGAAAATGTGAGGAAGCATTTGACACCTATTTGTCAAAACATTTTGTCAATGAGATGTGAAAGAAAATACAAATCCAACTGTAAATTCCTTGAATGGTACCTTAAGGCTCCTTTTATTCACTGAACATTTCTGCATAGACTGTTAGAGATATAACTCTGTGATTAAGTCATTTTAAAGATGACAGTACAGTACGCTGTATTGACAAAGTTAGCTCTACTTCTGTGAGGCTCTAACATCTGACAAGATAGCAGTGCCTACAGTTATCAATCAAACATCTAACCAAAGTTCACAGTTTGTCTTATCCTGCAGTTCCAGAAGCCCCAGGAGCACTACCCCCCTTTTCGCTTCGGCACAGTCCCAAACGGCAGCACTGAGAGGAATATTCGCAGCAATTACCCAGACATGCACAGCCACATGACAAAATACAACCAGAAAGGAGTGGAGGAGGCACTCAACAGTCTCAAAACAGGGTGTGTTTTGGTGTGAACTATATTGTGAATTAGAATAATCCAACGCAGCTGGTCTTTAATAGTACGTCTTCAACAGCCCATTATTAGGTCAAATAAATGGACAGTAATTATTTGTTTGATGTGATTATATGTAATTATATGTAATTAATACTTTATCTTGGGCTCATGTCATGCTCTTTGCTGCAGGAAGCTGGATGCCTTCATATATGATGCTGCAGTGCTTAATTACATGGCTGGCAAGGACGAGGGCTGCAAGCTGGTGACCATTGGCAGTGGGAAGGTGTTTGCTACTACAGGCTACGGCATTGCTCTGCAGAAGGACTCCCGCTGGAAACGCCCCATAGATCTGGCTCTCCTCCAGTTTCTGGGAGATGGTAAATCATCATCAGGGGACCAAACCTGTTCCACAATTAATATCCTCAATCACAGTGTGAAGTCATCACTGTCCTTTCTCAGTGTCTCTATAATATCACCAAAGACCTGAGAATTCATAGGGCTTATGCAGTGAGAGTTTAATGTAATTTCAAGAAAGATTTTTATACACAACCTCATGTTATTTTACTTGTGTGTTCCTTTTATTTGTGTCTTTTGGTTTTAGTTTGAAGGTATGCTTTCAATCTATTATTTTCAAACATGATATGAAGAAAAAGAGATTTTACCCATTTTATAGCATTACCGAATGTTATACAGGTCTCATAAGCAAAGACTCACATTTAAAAATAAAAATAAAAAAAGGAAATAATGATGCATTTGATGTGTAGCTGTTAAAGCTTATATGTTGGACAAAGTTGTTACTGGCACAAGTTACTGACTCTCTTTTGTCTGCTCTTGGAGGGGACACACAGAGACTGGAAACTGTGTGGCTGTCTGGAATATGTCAGAATGAGAAGAATGAAGTGATGAGTTCCAAGTTGGACATAGATAACATGGCAGGCGTCTTCTACATGCTGCTAGTGGCTATGGGTCTTAGTCTGCTAGTCTTTGCCTGGGAACATCTACTTTATTGGAAACTCAGACACTGTGTACACAAATCTGACCGCCTAGATTTCCTCTTGGCCATAAGCAGGGTAGGTGTGCACAATTTTTTTTACTCAATGTTACTTGTGAACATGATAGTATAAAACAATGTTCAAATGATTAGCAATTGTATATACAGATTTGGGCTACTTGACTAAATACTAATGGAGTTTGAAATGCAGACTAATAGCTACAAGTTGTAGTAATTCCTTATTATATTTCAAGCTTTTAGTTCAGTGTGTGTTCAGTAAAACTTACTGTTTTTGATGAATACTTAAGCATTTGGATTAAACAGATAAAAAGATTGAACATGAGGCAAAAGCACAGAATGTCAACTTTTGCAAATGGGTATTTCTTGTGCAAATACGTTTTATAATAATAATTTAAAAAATCATATCACTGTATGGGTCCAATATCCCATTTTATGTGAGTGTGTGGTTGTAAATTGTTAGATGCTTCCAGTTGGATTGATTGAGAACAACAAGCTGTATTTCTTGCTCATGTCATTTTACTTTTAACGTAAGTAAAGAACTTGGACCACAAACTATCAAGAAAATAACATTTTATCTTTAATCCAAAGAGTTGAAGTATATAACTTTTACTTCACTAATCAGACATACTGTATATATAAAATACCTCAGAGGAATTTGCCATCCCATTATTATAAATTAATACAGTACAAAAGTGATGTGTTTATTGAAGCTACACAATGCCAATTCTCTAGCAATATTTCTCTAACCCTCCACGCAAACGGTCTACCATAAAACGCAATGTACATGCGCACCATAATTCTAAAGAGTAGATTTAGAGAGAGAGCTTTTCCGAAGTGCAGATGGCGTGGCCGCGGTTCTTCACCGAGGTTTACTCTTTGTTTCCCTCTAAAGACTATGTAGGAGCTTGTATGCAAATGTGTCACGGTTCGGCCCGACCCTACACGCACTACCCCCGCTCACCACCAGAGGTCTCCATCACCCGACTCCACAT
>JAOUQW010000049.1:9648837-9664089 GCA_028565825.1 Olivaichthys viedmensis
ACTATCTTGCCGAAATACTTCATGGATCACAACGATGAATATGCCAAAAGGCGTGGAGAACGAGGATCCATAAAGTGGCCGAGAGTCGGCTGCGACTGAACGGATAATCATCATCATACTACTACAGACTTCATTTTTATAAAATCTTAGTCATAGAATCACACAAAGTTCCCCACTAAAGGACAAGGCTTAACTGTTTTTTTAAAGAGGGGTTGCTGTCATAAGTTATCACATAGGTTTAGCTTTCAACAGTACATTTGAAGTGTCCATATCCTATGTCTTTGACAAATACAGTGGATTTTTAAAAAATCAATAATTAAACATTAATAATAGTAATAGAAGTGAAATTGGAATCTAAGTGTTCTTTTGTCCTTTTGCTTCTGGGCTCCTGAGCAATATTATATTTAATTACTTTGAGAAACCGGCATCTCAGGGGTCATAACCATAATTATCATTCATGTATCTCATTAAATAGGCTTCATTTCCACAGACTGATACTTGGTTAGGAATTAGACCTGTGAAGACCTGTGTAGGTGCTGAACTGTATATGAACAGATTTTGAAGAAACGTATGGATAAATAAATTGTTTTATGGATGTTTTAGTACTGATTTAGTACTGTTTAGTACTGTAATGTACAGTATATATAGAACACAACTAAGGTTGGTAGCTGGAAGCTCTGTTAGTGTATAAAAATATTCTCCCTGAGAGTCCCAGCTTGTCCACTCCATTCACCAGGCCTGTCCTTATGTGACAATGTTTTTTTTCTCATGCAATGCAATAAGATACCCAACATAAAACTCTTTTCAACTGTATTTTACCCTTCAATGTGTGAATGTTTCGTTACTGCTAATTAGATCTGCTTTTTTATTGTGTCGTTCAAGCACAAGTCAGATATCCTCACAACAAATGCTATCATTCACGCTATTTATATTTGACCTATATGTAAACATTAATCTACCCTCTCGTTCTGGGGTCACCCAAACAGTCACCCAATGACTGTAAGCTTTAGCTGTATGCTCAAAGACTAGTGCTTGTAAAGTCTATTGATTAAAGACTTTGATGATTTAGGGTGTTGTATGTGTGTTTTGCAGATAAACTAATTAGTTCTATTCAAATGGTTACATTTTGTGATCGATAGCAAGATGGCAAAATGATAACTGTGAATGGCTTATGAATGGTGCATTGCTGTGCTTGTGAATGATGAGTTGCTCTGTGGTCAGTGTGGTAATTGTCTAATGGACACGAGCCTATTCAATCAGTGAGTGGCGTATGTGTGTGTGTGTGTATGTGTGTTGCACCTGGCTGTGAGATTGTCACTGTCCCTTCTCTAATTCAGTGCCTCCAGCTGAACTCTAATAAACCATCAACTCTAATAAACAAGCTGCCCTGTCATCTTCCAGCATTCTCGCCACACCACAATGGCTCAATACCTCAAAAATGCATCTCCTAAACATGCAATGCAATTTAAGCCATGCTCATACAGATGACATAAATACAAAGGGAAACACAATAAAAGGAAGTCAAAAAAATGTACATAAGTACTGTTCATAAGTAAAAACTGACTCACAGAGGAGAACATCTAATGTACAATATTGTTTGAGTCTAACATCGGTTCTCTCTGCAGCACAACCTCAAGGTCAAAGCTTTAACAGCTCTTAGCAGGTTTGGCCCGAATGCTGATATTGGGTACATGGCCAATAATGAAGTTATTGTATGATTATTGTTTTTTAAATGTAACGGGTAACATTTAAATAAAGAATTTGATGTACTGTAGCTTCCAGCAACCTCTCTGTAATTACCTCTGATCAGATTTATGATAATTTGCTTTCGCCAGTTGTGGAAGAGCAAAATAAACTCAGTGGTGTTTACTATTGGACAATCTGCTCAACTAAATAATAATCAAGGATTTGGGATCCAAAACCTTCGACAACATAACCTGATATCAATAATAACAATATATATATAACTTATTTATTTTAATGCAAGAGAGGTAAGTGTTTATGTCGCCACTATTATGTAAATTACTTCAACCAGTATCACACATGCAATAATAAAACAGAAGTGTAATTATGTTCTGATGTTCTCTGCGAATGCTCTGAATAGTTAGACTATTAAACTTTAATGTATTCATTGTCAACAGAAGCAAAAAAATATATTTAATATTTCATTTCATTTGACTTTAAAATTAATGTTTTAGTATTGTGTGCTTTCCAATCCAACATAATACGGATGCACTTTCTCAGACAATGCCAGAGGGTAAGTCAGTTATTGAGTTTTGTACTCTGCTAGTGAAAATAGCACACTTGAAGCTTTAACAACTATTGACAGTTCTCAAAATTGGTATCAGTTTAGAAACAAAATGTACAAGGAGCACTTCAGATATGGTAAGACCACACAGATCAACGGCTGCTGGTGTGGTAAAAAGAATTGTAATAAAACAAAAGGAGGACTATAGTCAAAGGCTATAGAATATATATAACTGATACTATTCATAAAACACAAAGACAAAAGAAATGGGTCCCATATTCGGCCAACAATCGGCACCAAAATAAAACATTTTATATAAGTGAAATGAACATAAAATGGTAATTGCTGGGATTCAATATGACTGCTATGCTGTGCTGGTCGACTACCCAAATAATATCTGGTCAGTGGTGGTCCTATGGTGTTCCCGTTTCTTTCATTGATGGATGGGGTAGAGGGAAGATGAGAAATTGTGCATAGCATCAAATGGGCTACAGTCAGTAATTGTATCCCTACAAAGTGACCTATAGTAGGTGTACATGATAAAAGGGCTTATGATTGTAGTTACAAAGTAGGTGTACCTAATAAACTGGCAACTTAGTGTATATAGGCTGCAGACTGGCATGTCATGTGCCAGCATTGCCAGTCTATCATGCTGCTGGACCGCTGTACTGTAGCTGATGCCAGCAGTCACAATGTCCACATTAGGGAGAGGACAGTGAGGGACAGGCTGCATGCTGTCGGTTTTAATGTTATTTCAACCCCATAGAGCCCTGAATCACAACATCAGGAGACATTGTGACCTTCTGTCTCCCAGTAACAAGCACTTCATGAGGCTTTTCTCCATGGGAGATGGAAGACAATCCCTTTAAAACATTACATTCAAATCCTCTTGTTGAGCAGTGATGGCGACGGACGTTGTGTGTTGCATTGTGCTGTTTACCTGTTATTCTATTTTTTTGGTACACAATAAAGTTTACAATATCAGTCCAACAGGCGCTGCATGTTTTTTCATCAGTGTGTATATTGAGGAGGAATGGTGAAATTCTATTGAGAATGGTCTAGTGCCCTCTGGAGGCCCTAATGTGATATTAAATCTGACACCATCAAAATAGTATTTTAGTGATATAAATTGACACAAACAAACTCATTTTAAAATTCACAAGACAAAATGCTCAGTGCATTTTCATTGTGTGTGTGTGTGTGTGTGTGTGTGCAAAAATAACAACTAAAGACTTGCACTTTATACTTTTGTGCTCTTGCATTTGGACACACAATAAAAGGCAGTAAATCCTGATACATTACGTGAAATTACTTGTTATTCTATTTCATGCCAAACCTAAGAGCAAGAAATGTCCAGCTGACAGAATAAATAGAGAGGATACTTCATGAAAGGATACGGTTATGGGAATGCTATCAATGGGCAGCCAATAGGATTCATAATGAATATGGTAATACAGTATTTGTTTCTGTTTATGCAAGCAAAAATTAAAAGATGAGCCATTTTTAAATGTTTCATGCAACAAGTGTACAAATGTACAGTAAAGACAGATTCCTGAATCGTCTCAATAATTATAGATGTCATGTGTTCTGTAGTGATGGTGTAATGTCATTGCAGAATTCAGAGAAGCAAGTGTGATTGGAAAAGGACTGCATGCCTAAACCATCTGTACTTACTTAATTTGCATGGAAGCAAATGTTGTACACATACATCATTACCAAAATTCTATTACAGTAACATTATCTGTCCAGGCTACGCAATTGCCTGAAAAATGAACGCAAATTCACTGACTGAAATGTATCTTTTAGCTATTAAAAGTAAACCACGCATGGCAGAGGAAGATAATTTAACATTAATAATCAGGAGAATAAAATCAATTGATTGAGATTGCGATAAATGGTCTTTGAGAACTTTTATTTATCCCCTAACTTTAGACAGTATAAAATATTGGTCTATAACAGGTCAATTTTAGGTTACAGAAGAGGAAGAAAGGGCCTTTGACTTTGATTTTGCTAAAATCCAATCAGTGTTTCCTTTCAGACACTGAGTAGAACACTGTATAACCTACAAATACTCCAAAAATTAATTATATATCTTTCATGGAGTCCAAAAACGACAAGTACACATTACTCCACTTATGATATAAAGTGGCTGTCTTTCCAGTCTTCTTGACTTCTTCTGTGCATCTTCTATAATATAACAAGAATATCAAGGAGGATCTTTCTATTACACTGGAGGATATTAATTATACTAATTAAAATGCATAATCACCCTGTGGTAGACCTTAGAGGAATAATTGTGCCTGAGCAATTAATCTTTCTGAGCTCCTCCAGCCCAACTTTGTCCCCTGACTGTTGATTCGTTTTGCTCTGTGTGCTTACGTCTACCGGATAATCAAATGGATGGGAGGCTCTGAGGAGAAACTTGTCCTGTTCACTCAAGTGTCTATCATACAGGGGCATTCTCTATACTTAAGTCTCCTCACTGTCACTCAAACTATTCCCACAAAGTGACACAGGCCTGAGGGACTCCATTAGACTTGCTTAAAAAGGGAGAGTGTTAAGCTTTTGTTGAGTAAGTAGACTGACAGAGCTTCTGTTTTACAGAGTGAGTGATGGGCTGTCACTGAGTGTCAGGCTTGGTCAGGCCCAAAGAGCACTCACTAACAGGAAGAAGCAAATTAGACTGCTGTGGGTTTGTTTACAGTTTACAGATTGTTTTTTTGTTGTTGTTTTTTTTTCTTCCACAAATAGCATTTGGGAGAAATCCAGTCATAGAGACAAGAAGATCAATACAGCATTACAGTCAGTCATCAATATTTCCACATCTACACATTAGAGCAGAGTTTTTAAAGTGTGCAAGAGGAAGGGAAAAAGAGAGGGGTGTCAAACACGAGAGTGTGTTTTGCAGAGTAAAAACACACTTATTGTCCTTGAAAGAAAAAAATCAAAAGGCATAAACAGAGCTGGGACAGTGAAATACACAAAGACATTAGTCAGAAAACATTAAAGGGACACTCCAGTCAAAATGTAACCATTATTACATATGAAAACCCCCTCCAGATGACGCCTTGTGAAAGTACATTTTGAAGGGCTAATTTTTTTTCTTTCTCATTAGACTCAAAACCAGCAGGAAAGCACATAAGCAGGTCTTTCCAAATTAAACTGAGCCAGGTAACTAAAGTACATTATTCAGGTTTGTAGCGTAACGTTAACGATAACATTACATGCACAGACTTATCTACATGGGTGACAAGGTAAAATCTCAAAGTGACCAAGGTACATGATATTAGCATATGGTTTCAATACAGTTTTGGTGGTTTGTCGTGAGGGGGTCGACCCCTAAGTGAGAACCCATATCAAATGTACATCAGCTAAACCGATCTCGAATCAGTTGTTATAATTAAGGTTCATATAAATAGACTCAGACTATTTTGGGGCTAATAAGAGGGCTTGGGCTGATCCGCAGATTTTCTACAGATCACCTGATGTGCAATATGTACTATAAAATCGAGCAGAAATGGTGATTTCCCATCACAGAAGTCCCATTACCATACACAACTTACACAACACCATTTTTGGAACCAGATGAACTTACACCTCATTCTGCAAACTAAACACCATATAATGGTCACATGTGAACATGCGCAAATCAGTAGTTGGAGACATCAGTATAATTATGACAATTCCATAGACTATTACTGTCTCTGTTACACCAGAATTGCCCCCTCAAGCCTTTGCAGCCAGATGTAATCTTTATTTAAGGCTGATACTTGTTCATTTAGTTTTGTCAGACCCCGTAATATGTAATAGTTGGATCTAGTCCAATTAAACATGTCCCTCCTTGAACATGTCCCCCCTTGAACATCTCGACAACAGATCATCTAGGGCCAGTCTATTTTGCACGAACATTGTTTTGTGTGAGGACACTGTTTGTGTAATATTACCCCATTCATAAGCAGTGTCATTGATTAATTGATCAATTTGTCTTGACAAAATTCGTATCTGGTCCGGTGATTCTAAAACACCACGAGATGCCAACGCTCGAGACTATATAGTTTAATGACAAATCATTCATAAGATATTAATAGTGAAACAATCAAAATAATATTATTGAATGTCATATAAATGTGAGCATTCATTCCACTTGCCTCTATGGATTTTTTTGTGGTCTTCTGCTGTTTTTTTTCCTACTCTTTGGTCATGTCTTTGTGTCCATGTTTCTTTTCTTTTTTTTCTTAATTATGATTTCCACTGTTGGTAATGGCTTCCCTAAACACTTTGGTATCTCTCAATACCCTTTTACAGCTTTGTGAAAGGTCAGTATTTTCTGTTATAGATCTTGTGATAGCTGCTTTCCTGATCCTTCTGACTTTTAACTTGTTAACATGTCTGCTCACAGCAAACTGATAAGTTCAAGCAGGCTCAAACTTTCATGCCTTAAAAAAGTCTTAAGACAGTCAGCACATGTTTACTCTGTTAAGTCATTAGCCACCTTAATGAGGAACATTCAAGCAAATTAACGAGAGCATGTCAACGGGAATAAAAACCTTTGAGCTAACTAATATTTATCCATCTTGTAACAGGTTTTAAAGGTGTTTAAAAAAAAACAATGAATTGAACATAGAATTCTGTTTAGTAGATAAAGTATAAAACAGAGGTACATTTTTCATTTTCTCACCTAGAAGTCAAGAGGGATGCAAACTTTTACACTCAACTGTTAACCTATCTGTATATTCTATGTGTTTCTACACCTTCATATTCTGCAATTGCCATGGTGGTTTACAATCTCTTACAACTAGATGGACATATTTGTAAACTGCACAGTCAGTTTGTTTAGCTTCGCGCAATTTCTTTGCCTTATGATATATGATAATGCTCCTGCTGTTAAGGCATTACCTGCTCTGTTTGTTGTATTGGGCTGCACTTGTGACTCTACTGAAACTGTGGGTTTGCACACTGGTTGTGTCTTACACATGCTAAACTATTTGCACTTTATGTAATCTTGTGTACTGTGTCCCTGTATTGTATTTTGCACTATGGTCCTGGGGGCTCCATACAGTAAAACTACAGTAAAACATAATGTGTAATCAGCACATTAATTAAACACCTCCAAACAAGAAAAAATGTCTGCTAAGTGTGCAGTATACCATGTAAGTTTACTCGTACATTGCTCATTTACACCAGTTTGCTCATTTACACCAGTTTGCATACTTTTGCATGACTTCCCAAAAGTAATTGTAGATTTGGAGACTTGGTGACCCCAAAATGCTACCATCTAACCGTGATCCCTGGAGAAATGTTTGCCTCTCAAACCATTCTCCTCACTGTGTGTAGGGGCAAAATACACCTGTGTCCTCTTCCAGGCTGGTTCATTCCAACTCTGGTTGCTTAAAACCTCTTAATTATTGCCCTAACAGTGGATATGGGCATTTTCAGGAGTTTAGCTATTTTGCTGAATTTATGATGGTCAACACACTTTTGTCTCATTTTATTTGTGTATTCTCTAATCTTTCCCATGTTGATGAGTGACTAAGGGAATTTGGCCTCTGCGTCACCTCATATTTATACCCCAGTGAACCAGGTCATGGATGAAAAATCTTTAAACACTCAGGTGATCTTAAAAAAGTAAAATATAAACGGGAACATGCTTCAGTTACAGTTTGTTCATAAAAATGGGTAGGGTTGCCAATAATTGAGACACATGGTTTTGTTAAAAATATATATTTTTGCATAAGGGTTTTGAATTTTTTTTTTTTTTTTGAATAAATTTACTTCAATTAAAGGTTAGATTTCTCTCATACTTTCAGTGCGAGATTTAGCTAATTAACCACCAATAAAAAAATTCATAACCTGACTGTAAGTATATAAGCCCAAAGGCTGATCACTTAAAGCTACGGAAATGTGAAATGTCAAAATGCAGCAACCCTCTAAAAAAAAAAACCCCTCTGAGACCCCCGATGGCCAACGTACAGCAACAAAGTGACTTGCTCGGGCTATGAATGTGCGCATGGTGCTGTGAAAATAAAGAGGTCTTACTCATCAGGAAGTCAAAGGAGAAAGAGGAAATAAGAATAGTAGGAAATGAATGACAGATTTACAACTGTAAACACGGGCGGTGACGAGGGTGGGCCTTCATCTTACCCAGCCAATCAAAGTTGTTTTTCCCTTATAGTCGGTATTTGTGCTCCTTTTTGATTGGCCAGACACAAACGTCATTCAAAGAGTCTAAATCAAGCGTCTTAACGCATCGCCATTACACATTACTCATGTGACTTAAGCCTTGTGAGTGTGCAAAGACCTGAAGCTTCATTTAAATAACAGTTAACGCTTCATACGTGCAGTTTCAAGTTTACACTTTCTTTTTTCGTGTTCTTGTAAACGCTTGGGTTTTAATGTAGTTTAATTCTGTATTTCGTTGTGTTTGTACATAAATAACGTTAACGCCTCGAGATTACAATTTTGGGGTTCCACATCAAAGTGATCTGCAATAACCTGTAATTATGCTCAACTTGGATGCATAACGAAAGTTTTGTAACGCCCACCCAGTCCGTGCGCTCTAGAACCCGCCCCTGCGCTCTAGAACCCGCCCCTGCAGTAGAGTCGGCTTAGCTCTGCGTTCATTTCTGGCTCTAATAATCGATCTTTCTCTGAAGCAGTATTCGTTGCTCAGCCTTTTAGATGACCATGAAAGTAAGAGTGAAAGGTGCACTGTTTGAGTCCAGGTGATGCTTCGTTGGACTTGTGGTCTCCATTTAACACTCTTCCAGAATATCTGTTTTTTTGCAAGCAGTTATTCTAAGTGGATAGTTAGCTCACTGTTTTGGAGCGTCAACTGCATTCAGGACATTCAGCGTGCAGAGAAGCCTGAACCAGCACGTCTGCCTGTTTCAGCCTCGATTACTGAGCTAAATGTGGGATGTTCTAGCTTTTCTCAATCCCTCCACTGGCAAGAAGTATAACGTCTATGTACGATATTGACATTTCCTCATATAAAGATACTGATATCAAAAGTCTAAGCAGTCGTTTGAGTTGTTGTGCTGAATCTGAAAACCACTTTTCCTTCCACCCTTACCCTCTGCGCGCACGCACGCACGCGCACGCACGCACTGTATAGGTCAGGCAATAGGATGGAGTAAATGTAGGCACCAAAAAAAAATAATTGTTTGGAATTTCACTCCACTAAACTGAAAAAATGAATAAAAAATAAAGTCATATATGCAAGATGACTTTTAAAAGGACGCTAGCTTTAACATTACTTGGCGTGTGGAATGGAAAAAAGAAAACACGTGCTTTCACCCTAGATGGAAGAGCACCTGGAGGCTTTTTAGAAGCATTTCCTCTAAGTGCCACTAGAGGGAGCTGTATGTCTACATTAGTAAAAGGATGGGGCGTTTGGAGATTTACTTTAATACGATGAGTGGAACAGCGAAAACGTTTTTACTTAGGATTTAACTCCGTGTTTGCATTAGTTGTTTTTCTAGAGATGCATGACATTTTTTGTTTTAATGAAAACACTTTTCCATTACTCAAACCAGGCAGCCCCCTAGTGTTTTTTTCTTCTTCAAACACCTCATGGATGGCTGATTCTGACTATATAGATTGGTATTTGGATATTAAAACAGAGACTTTCTCAGTACTTTTTCATATAAAACAGTTAGTGATCTCACGAGGCTCAGGTTGGTGGAGGATGACAAACTGCTAGCTACCTTGCCAGTGTTAGTGATGAACAAAATCATGATTGTTATGGCATGTTTTGACAGGTTTGGCTACTGATGGGTAAAATCGCTGACAATAAAAACGCAAATCAATACTGTGATGCTACAGTCCCACGCACGTGAGATGCGAGATGTACTAACACTTAACTAGCTGGCTAAAGTTAAACTACAGTGTACAGTAGCGGCGAGCAATGTGAGTAAATAACTGAACTTACTCTTACTGATATGTCAACAGTTTCTCCATTTTGGTCCATTGTAGTGGGGTGAAGGGCTGAGATGGCAGCAGGACATTGAGCCCTTTTCTGATTTGCATAATACTGCATCATTCATAATTCATACCCTTGCATTTTTTATAAGGATAAACGTGTATAAATGTTCCAAGGCCATTTTAGTAGTTTATTTGGGAATTGAAAGCATATAAAATAATGTATTTAATAACTTTTTTAATGTTTCTTTAATGTTTATGGATACTTTAATGTCCTGTTTTGATATGGTATATGTGGATTTATGGACTTGTAAACTGTTCAAACAGGCGCAAAGTTTGGAATCTCCTTGTCTAAGTTTATGTGAAGAATGGGTCCAGCAAGAACGTTTATTTATGATGCATAGGTTAAGGTTGATTTTTTTTTTTTTAAAGAACAATGGAAAAATGTATGAAATCGATGAAATTGACTAAAACAGAAAAAAATTATATATAAAAGAACACCTTTAATGTAACACTTCTTTTGATCTGAAGGCCTGCTCTTTTTCCTTTCTCTCTTTTTCACCCCAGAAATGAAAAACAACTTAACGGAGTATCCGGTGACCTTCAGGTGAATGTAGCCCACTCTCACGCTCCCCTCTGGCTTAAAAGAGACCATAATTTCCATATTCTGTATTCTTGGCTGTCATAGTCAACCAATCAACTGTTATTATGCATCAGACCATATTAATTTGACATTTTATTCTATCTGTTGATGTGATTTTGTCCCTTTTGACACCCGAGATGGCACGTTTTCAGCGTTTGTTCACAATAACGTTTATAAATGCACATCATTTCTCAGACACTAAAGTGGCAATTACTGATTGATAGAACGGGTCTTTTCTGATAGAACTCTTTTTCAGACCACAAATAAATAAATAAACATATTTTACATTATTAATTGGTCACAGAAATAAGAATTACATTAGCAGTTAGACATATAAATCAAAAAAGATAAAATCAAGACAAAATTTCAGGACCAGGAATACATTAATCTGTGTATAAGGTGTCACTGCAATAATTCAAAATTTATATGTATTTCAACAATACTTCTTATGGTAAAAACATCTTATCAACTGAAGAATATGTAGCCTCACATGCGTACCTGTTTACATATTTCTCTGAGAAACCCCATAAATGCCTGAAAGCATTATGGCTATTTTCAGGGTTACACAGTTCTCAGCACTACATTTGTCTCTTTGCTATTGGCTTGACACACTGACAGATGACAATTCCATGGAGCTAACAGGGATAACATGTCCTATTTGGAGAGAACAGGCATCCGAGAGAACAGGCATTTTGATTTTCATTTTATTTGACATGATGTAATGGCACACATTAGAGCATCATCCTACCCATCCTGTAAGCCTCTAGATTTGCACAGTTTGTCTGACAGTAACATAATGAGGGGTCAGCTCATGACAGATGGCTCATGCGGGACGTCAACAAAATGACAGTACTGAAATGTTGAAATTTCAGTACTGCTTTGCTGATTCTGTGACAGGGATTCATCTGCCACTTGAGTGTGGTTTGTCTATATATGTTGCACATGAAGGCGCCCTGACGACACCCAGGCAGCCTGATCATTTGTCAGGGTTCGTGTTTTGGCAAGGGTTGAACACCAACTTGTGTGCTTGCAGCTGTAGTTTCTTATGCATGTCATTGATTGGGACCACATGCAACACATACATACCACTGCACATGTTTCAGGTTAAGAATAAGTTAAGTTTCCTGGCCCAACATGGCTCTTGGAACAAGCCAGTTTTTCTAGGGAAGGTTTTCGCCCTGGCCAGAATAGAAAAAGTGAGGGAGGGCTCCCACATGGCGTCGGCTTCACTGTATCTGCTGGATAGAAGCATCTGGAAAACCCATCCCTGCCAACAGGTCCACCCCACAGGGGTGCTTGAGCTGGCCTAGGCTACACAGAGACAGCAGGAGGATGCCGCATGCTGTAAACTCATCCGAGGAATAAGCTCTTCATGTCTTTTGCTGATTTATCTCCTCATTTGCCTTTTTCAGGACTGCTGCATCCATGCCCAGGAATTCCTTAGAATACATGTATGTTCACAGAGCAAAATCCCCAGTGTTGACTTAGCTCTTACAGATTTCATTTGTGTTCAGCTGTTAATTCAATTAGTCATTAATTTAACACATAGAACTGTTCTGTGTGCGCTCAGTAAGCCTATTTACAGGATGTAAGTGACACAGAATGTAGCTTAAGAAAATTAAAGAAAAATTAAGATATTGCTTTGGGACATACTCCGATGTAGTCAGCAACCTTTTCCTACAGGTACACAAATAGAAATCCTTTTCTGTTTTTCAATGAAACCTATAAAAGAGTCTATAAAGAATTATGACTCCCCCATTCTCAAATGACCAATACATTAAGATGGTTCCACACAGTTTAAGAGATATGAAGCCAGGTCATGTATTATCTCTTTATTCCATCAGACACTGTCCAGGAGCACATTTCCGCTTAGTTTAAGAAGAGAGCCAGAAAGGGAGACAAAGTTTGTATTTGGAAATATTGAGGTGTGTGCGTGTGTTTTCCAGAAAGCTAGTTTCTCAATAAGTTTTACTTCACTGACTTATTTGTTAAACATCAGTCTTTGCTCGCACACAGGAAACATAATGCCCTCACTGTTGAATTGTTGTCGCATACCAAATGATCCACGGCCTGGTACCGGTTGGGAACCTCTGCTCCACTTTTAAGTGAAAACCACAGTACAAGAACATAACAGGTGCTGACTCCAGTATGTAGTAAGCTGGATAGCTGTTTTATTACTTGTACAGTACAATTGAAGTGCAAGACTCGCTGCAGTGCCTGGAATTCATTTTTGAAAATGGGAGGTAATTCCCTCCTCAAACGTACTTGGGACAAAGATGTCAAAATAGGTTTAAAAAAAAACTTACTTAAACATACTTATAACTCACTCTTATTTTCTCAAAATTCTTTAAATTAGCATCAGGAACACTCCCTTTCAGTGATAATATTGTCCTTGTTGTCACTCACTTTTCTCTATTCTCAGTAGCACTTTCAACTATATACATTATTGACTGTAGTCAGTCTCTCTCTACTACATTATGAATCTTTCCCTGTCCCCTGTCTCCTCTTCATCTCTTTCCACCTGATAAGAGCTCTGTTGAAATCAAACTGCCCTCTGGGAGGTGCCAGCTCTGAAATGAGCATCAGATTGGTACAGTTTGTATTATTCAATGAATTTCTGACTTCAGATTGGTTTTAATCCTGTTTTGTGTACTGAATCCACATTCTCATGACACGCTTGCAACTGGTATGACCATGGCTGTCTGGGGGAGTTCCTCCATTTCAGTGACGACACTACTGTTCATTCAGCACAGTCTCTGCAAACTGCTGAAAGGAAAATTAAGCATATTAATCACTGGAGACCATGACTTGCTTCAGCATTGTGAACTCTGACCGAGCTTCCTGTGCACTCACATTAGATAAGTGTTTCAGCAGGTTCTCTACAACACAGAGACAGAAATTCTCTCAGTGCCTCTTTGGTACCTTGAACCATTGGCTGAACTGTGCTGAAGTCCAAGTCTTCTCATTGAAAATGCTTTGACAGAAGGACCACATGCATAAGTACACCTTCATCATGTGACAGAGGGCCACAAAGTTGAACTGTCTGACAGCAAAGAGTAGACGTTTGGCTTTGTCCTGAGTGTTGGAGGCAGGACATCTCTTAGGGCTTTCAGTGATCTACACACCACTGACACTGTGCTATGAACTGATAGCTGTGTGGGGCTGGGGAAACTTCAGATGGGGCTCATACAGTTGTTTCTGTAATTCCTGAAGATTGTTACTTCTTACTGCAGAGTTGCTGGAAAAACAAAACAAACATTGCTCTCAAAAACATTTTTGTGCACTCCTACTAATTTTGAATAAATTTAATTCTTTTCAGTTCTTCCATCCACAATTTTAGAGTTCCTGAACAATTATGTTTGAATTTTGTTGTTGTCCTCGCATATATAATACGTCGTTTGCTATTACTTATGTCTGTGGTCTCATCCAGTACTAAGGAAAACACGCGACTTTCCAAGGTCATCCATAAGTGTGCTTGCAATAGCTTGGTGCATTTTTGACACACCTTCTCATTTGGGTAGCTTCTATAGTTTGATGTGTCTGTCCTAAGCTGTTTGAAAGAAGGGCACTCCATTCCTTTCCTTTCATAAATTTCACAAGCTGGCTGGACTAAATAGCATTCTTTGCTGTTTCTGCCTCTCGTTTTCTTTTAACTGCTGCTGTGCACGAAATGCCATTTGAGTGCCAAATTAACGTTGATGTTTTATAACATCGGCTGGTAAATTGCCAATTACCATACATATTGCAAACTGAGCAACTCACTTCTCCATTGTTTATTGCTAGCCACGGATATACTTTAAACCAACTAGCCTTGTCTTTGCTCAGCTTCACCTCAGTATTAACTTGAGAATTCTCGACACCTGTGTTTCATCATCAGGTGCTTTTTTTCTGTGGTTGTTCTACGTTTCAGTCAGCAGTCTATGCTTGTCTGTCTTTTTTAACTGAAGTTCAAGTCATCAAAATCCATATGCCTTGTGGGGAATGCTAGCAAGACAAACTCCACAAATACTTGTTGCCGATGAGAGTTTTTTTCCCCCTCGCCTATGAGATACCGATGCTACACGCAGAAGGGTCACGCAGTAGAGACAGAGAGAAAAATAGGCTACACATATTGGTTGTGTAACAGCGTGCGGACACACGGAACATTGAACTGATTTATTTATTTATTCGAATTAATTTATTAATTTGATCTGTAGATATGGCTATAGATTATAAATGTGTCCGGGAATTACCCGCATTACAAACACTGGACTTGTGGATATGATTAAAATGGTGTGCAATACAGGGGTGGTTCTAGAGTGCACTGACTGGGTGGGCATTACAAAACTTTAGTTGGGCATCCAAGTCGAACATAAATATAGGTTTTGATGTGTAACCCAAAATTGTAATCTCAGGATACGCACTGATTAGCAAATTAGACAATCAGAGACATTGGCTATGT
>JAOUQW010000049.1:9702351-9723228 GCA_028565825.1 Olivaichthys viedmensis
AAGCCGCTCTAGCCGGGGTGAATAAATGTGTCATTTTAACAAAATAAAGTAATGTATTGTACATCATCATTAATATCATTATCTATAATCATTTCTTCCTTCTGCAACCTTCAACACGCTATTTTTGTTCCCACACACATTTATTCACCCTTTCAATGTGTATTCCATAACGCTTTAGGTTTTTTCTTTTCTTTTCTTCTTCATTGTTCAAACAGGGTGTATAAATATAGTTTACATTCAAACAAATCATCTGTTATTAGCAAAACTATAGAAAGAAATTTAATGACCAAACTGGACTTTTACTTCCCAAAAATACACTGACTGCTAAACCAGGCTGAACGTGCTGCAGAATAAAAATTACCTAAACAATAAGCCTACACTGTTCAGGTAATACTGTTACAAAATCTGGTATATGCATAGTCTTGGTGACACTTCCTTGTAGGTGATGTAACAGGTCAGTACATTTCCAATCATAAACTGACATTTTTTATTCCATAGCTTTCAAATAATGATAATAGAAAGGTATGGAAGTTTTAAAACGTTTCCTCGGGTGCATCTAGAGTGTTTTTTATGAATGTGAAGAAGACAGAAATCTCAATCTATCAAATACATGATGTGATGATTTCCACATATAGCTGATATTTATACATTAATATATGTTATGTTAATGAATCTCTTCACTGTTGTTGGTCTGAATCCACTGCAAATAGTTTTTCCCTAAGGTGGAAATATCGTCCTTTTTGGGCCATAAGCTGCTCATGTGTTCCTTGCTCCGTGACCATCCCGTCTTCCATGTAGATGATGTGATCTGCTCTTTCGATAGTCTGCAGACGATGAGCCACCACCAGCACTGTCTGACCCTCTGAGCCAGAGATGACGTCCTGAACCTGGGAAAAGGAGTGAGCAAGTATTACACTTCTCCTCATGCCAATATGAAGGCTATAGGCTGTTCTAAACTATAAATTCAGCATCTGTCAACCCTGAGCTAAGCCTTCATGTTTATCCCCGTAATCCATGGGGCTATGCATATCCCACAGGAAATGTTTTGCAGATAATATTGTACAGAGACAGTACATAAGGCCAATTCCTGGTCCTTATTCTGGCTTGTAACTTTAGGATATAACTTCATGGATCTCTTTAACCTTGCATTCTTTGCTGGCTGGGTAGCTCATGTCTGACAAATTCTAGACTTTTCACTTTCAAAATTGGAATTATGATGGCGGACTGAGGATCTTTCATTTTAAACAGAAATGCCAGTGGAGATAGCCGTGGGAAGAGTAATGCCTTGTGGAGCGTGCATGCACATACCGCATGTTGAGTGTTGATGTCCAAGTTGCTGGTGGCTTCATCCAGAATAAGGATTTTCGGATTCCTAATCAAAGCTCTGGCTATAGCCATACACTGCTTCTGTCCTGAAGACAGCTGCCCACCCGACTCTCCAACATCTGAAGCACAGTAATAGGCAATAGAAACACGTGAACCCATATTACTGGTGACACCTCTAATGTAAAATCAACAAAATACACTTTTCAAGATTTCTATTGAAATGATGAATATGATGACGAACTGAAATTTTCACCTGTGTCGTAGCCCTTTTCCAGTCTGCAAATAAAGTCATGGGAACTGGCTTTCTTCGCTGCCTCCTTCACCCTCTCTATAGTGCAGTCATGTAGGCCGTATGCAATGTTGTCTTTCACAGAGCCAGAGAACAGCACCGGATTCTGGGACACAGCTGCCATCTGCGCCAAGTCGTTATTACATTAAACCCTTTAGTTCAACCCATTTAAGAACCAAACACACCACTAGTTAAAGTGTCGATTATGTTTTGACAGACTGACAGGAATTTGTGTAATGCCACTCACTGGGAATGATCATTTCGAGAGGTTCTAGATCATCTCTACATATTCAGTATATTTATCCATTATATCAGTGTTACAGTGCATGTTACAGTATTCACCTGGCTGCGCAGGTACTGATGTTGGTACTGATAAAGTGGTGCGCCGTCCAAAAGCACTTCGCCCTCCTGAGGCTCATAAAACCTCTGCAGCAGACTGACACAGGAAGTCTTGCCTCCACCGGAGGGCCCCACCAATGCTGTCATCTTCCCTGGACTCAGCTCCATACTTAGAGACTGACACAACAGTTTAACAGTGTTTAGACATATTTTCCTATGCCAGCATGAAATAAGTGAGTTCAGAAATATTACTTTGAGAAAATATGCAAAAAATAGATAAATTCCACACTTACTTTCAAATTTAAAAACATAATTTACCTTAAGTGCTTTCTCTTGAGGGCGGGAAGGGTAGAAGAGGGTGATGTTATCAAAAGTGATTCTTCCCTCCAGTTTTTTAGGTACCCAGTCGCCTGCTTCTCGCACTTTCGGTTTTCTGTCTAGCAGCTGAAACACCTTCTCTGCTGACCACACAGTGCTCAGAATGTCTCCATAAACGTACACCAGTTGCTGAGAACGCCAAAGCAACACAAGTCACCATGTTAGTATTACAGGAATCTAGAAAGAAAAACTTTTTAGTGAAGCCTACCAGAGACCTATAACACAGTTCGTTGTTTAAAAAAAAAAGAAAAAAAAAAAGAATTCACACAGCATCGCGTTTATGGTTAAAAGGTTCAGACTATTAAACTCACCTTCATGTTGGTCACCATGTCTTTTTGATAGAGCACAAAAGCCAGGAGGCTACCGCTGCTTAGCTGACCTGAGGAGATGAGACGGCGGCCAAGAAGCAGCATCGCCACCCTTAAACTCAACGTTAGAAACTACACCAGGACAAATGCAGTCCATTACACAGGGCAGCAAACAAGAGTAAGCAATCAACAACAGCACTAAATTGTGTGCTGCGGACTAGTGTAATGCGTCATGTGGGGTTACCAAAATGAAGCGAATGTGACTGGAGACTAGACTGTAGGTTAGAGTTGTGCATTAGGACTGGGGTCCCACAGGACCCAACAAAAACTAATGCAGCCGCAGGTCGTTTTTACTCTCATGTGGGTGAAAGCAAGTGGTCAGAAATGAGGATTGAGTGATGGCAAATTTCCAATTATGTTCAGTAAAATTCCATTAAATGCATCATTGCTTTAAAAGAACAAAATCCTTAGGCTATAAATGTTTGTCCTGTTTTGGTAGGCATTCTAAAGATCATCGTAATTATGTTATTTTTATGATGTAATGTCCAAGCGACAGAATTCAACGCACACTGATAACATGAACCCAGGAGATGACCAAAACGCTATCAGCATTGATTAGTGTAGCCCAATAAAAAAAGGGGAAATCACATATTTGAATAAAGTTTTCATTGTTGTGGTGCTTAATAAAACGTTGCAATTCTTGTGATGTAGCATAAATCATTACCTCTTTTGGCACTATGATGGTCTATTTGTTTTTTTTCTTCATGCGTAATGAGTGTAAGAATCGTAGCATGTAAGAATTGTAACAGCCTAAGCGAGTAGCCTAAATGTTGCAATTTAATTCAATTAATTCTGTGTTTAAATGACTCATTTGTTTATAATTTTTAGGGAATTGTACCAACTGAGTTCATTAGAAATATTATGGGCAGGTACAAACAGGAACGGGTGGGCACGGACTTAATAAAAAAACAGTCACGCACGTGCACAGCTCTACTATAGGTGTAATGCTGATTGTGTGAAATGCCTCACCCTGCGCAGAAGGAGGTGGACTGCACTGTGAATGCCCTTGCGTTTCAGTATCTGGAGCTTCCTGTCCAGGGCCTCCTGGTACCTCTTCACCTCCTGAGCCTCGGCCCTGAGGCTCCGCACTGTCTTTACAGACCCGATCGCAGAAGATGCCAGCTGCTCGATCTCAGCCTTGCAGTCCTGCAGCTCCCTGGATGTTTTCTGCTCATCAGAACAGAGTGAAAAGATGATGTTCAAACTGAAGTGACAAAACAACTACTTCTGAAGACCTGGTGAAGAACTTTATTAACTAAGCTTAGCTAAGCTTGAGAAAGGAAATTGTGAGAAACTATAACGACTACTATAAGACCTTTTTTTTTTGGAAAGGCAAGGGGGAAAACCCATTACCTGGTAGTGGATGTTGTAATAATTCTGCAGCACAGCGAGGAGAGGCATTTCCACACACGTAAGGAGTGTGAGCTGCCAGGACAGACTCAGCATCGGCACAACCATGCCACACGTCTTGACCAGACTCCTCAGGAGCACGTTCACATTCATGGCTACAGAGCGGCCCATTTTATCAGTGTCTGAGACGAGCCGCGATGTCAGGCTTCCTGTGAGGGAAAGGGAGAGGGCTGCTATGAGGAAAGATCCTAAAGATCTACAGTATCACAAAATTAACAATTATTTAGTGTAGTCCAGTAGGTGCCTCTGCCACAATCATTAAAACGGCCCTTTGCCACCATTAAGGCCATAGACACTACTTGTATTTTGCGCATCACCTGCTTTGTTTTCTTCAAAGAAGCTTATTTCCTGTTTCATCAGGTTCTGGAACAGCATGTGTCGAATTCTCTTGTTTAGTCTGCTCAGGCTACACATGAACATGCCCCCTCGCAAGCCAGTAAACATGGAGCTGCAAGAAATAAAAAACACAGTAGGTTATGCAACTTTTACACAAATTCAGAAAGACAACAACAGCAACAGAGGAATGCATCTACCTTCCAAAAGAGTAAAACGACATGCATGCAATGGCCCACATGAAGCTGTCATTCTTGTATTTTCCACTCAAACCATCCACGATTTTCCCCACATAGAATGGAATACTTGACTCAACTGCAATAGAGGAATACAATATTAAAGAACATTATATGCAAAACATTGCTGCATGCAATACTACTGTATAGTATATTCAAATGATGCATGTGCAAATAAATACGTCTAACTCTGATGCATCGGTAATTATTTAAAATCATGTAACACATGATGGTAGGTGCAGAGGTTAAACCACAGAGAATCACAGTGATTAAACTTACATAATGCAGCCAGGATGAGGAAGACGATGGCAGCCCCCAGGTGAGGATAGTCTGGCTTTGAGTAGCGAATCACTCTCATCAGGAGTACCCTGGCCTCTTGCTCTTTCTTCGCCTTTTTACTTGGGAATGCCATCTCCCACATGAGATGGACCAGAGTGCCAGTCACTGCACTGAGGACCACCATGGTGGGGACAGGGACTGGACTAAAGCCACACGTTCCTGCTAGAACCAGTGTTTGCACCGTCTCAAACACAGGAGGCAAAAAACACAGTAACGCTACCCAGGGCCTCAGGGGATGGTGTAAGGTCTTGTCCAGGACGGCTGAACTGACTGTGTGAAGCAGGCCCCAGCTGAAAGCCCTGAAAGCCCACAGCCATGTCAGGTTCACAGGAAAAGCGCCTTCACAGCACACAAGTGCAGTCCACAGAGAGAGCCAGAGGATCAGGTCCAGGAAGAGGAGAGCTCCATATGCGCGCCATGCAGATCCTGCAGCCAGGTCAGCCATCATGAGCTAGTGATCAGAAGATTGTGATTTCAAATCCGAGGACTGTCAGAGAGCCACTGTTGGGCACTTGAGCAAAGCCTTAAACCATCAACTGCTTGGGTTGTATCTCCTCTTGAATGCTTTGGATAAAATATAAGTGGAAGTATTCACATGTCTCTACTCTTCCCTGAAAAACAAAGACAAATGCATTCATATCTGTAATCTTCTCTGAAAGCCACAGGACGATCAAACCATTTAGACATCTCAAAAAGCTCAAAACAACTTCTACGATCAACTGCTTCTCTACATTCTCTTTTCCAGTGTTTTAGTAGTCAAACACAGTCTGTCGAATCAGAATAGAGAACAACTATCCTTTTATATCACATCCCAAGTGCATACACATACACAACATATCCCGCTAAAAAAAACCTTAGTTAGATCTTACTGTTTCCATTCGTGCTCCCTCATTAGTTTTACTTTTACTTTCACTTTCATAAGTACAGTGAAAAGACCCAACTGCAGTTAAAATGATACTGTTACACAGGCGAATGGAACAAAGTACACTCATGAAAAAGCCCCAATACTGAAATTAGCATGTTGTCGTGTTGTGACTTCATTATAAATGACCACACGGATGTCACTTCTCACGCTGTTACAGTATTGCTGGGTTATGCTGCCAATCACGGCGCTGGTATAAACTGTTTAAAACAGCCACTAGAGGGCGATCGTTACGCTGCATTATTTAGGTCGGGGTTTTAGTTTTAGGTCGATAAAAAAAAATAAAAAAAATAATTAAAGGTCATAATTCGCCAATATCAATAACAGAAGTGGACGGAAAAACAGAATGTTGGTTAAAAAAAAAAAAAACTTTAATGACATTACATTTGTGTAAAAAATGTGACTACAAGGTAATAAGTGTAATGCTGTACATTTTGTGTAATTTTGTAAAGGAGGAACAATGACACACACCAGGTCTTGACAATGATAAATGTTTCTTCTTATTATTATTATTATCATCCATATTGCCATTGTTATTGTTACTATTTATTTATTTATTTTTACATTGTTACTGACTTCCATTTCTTGAACATTTTACAATAAAAATCAAAATCCTCTCTCCTCAGTTCCTCTCACCACATTTAAAGAATTAACATGAAATTCTTATTGGTGCCAGACAATTTTCAGGTTACAAAATGAACCTCTACGATTTATCATTCGCATACACCAGGCAGTGGTGGCTCAGTGGTTAAGGCTTTGGGCTACTGATCGGAAGGTTATGAGCTCAAATCCCTGCACCGCCAAGCTGCCACTGTTCGGCCCTGAAGCAAGGCCCGTAACCTTCATCTGCTCAGCTCAATTGGTAAGCCACTTTGGATAAAAGCGTCTGATAAATGTAAATATAGGTATGGTAGTATGTGGTCTTGGTCCTTCCCCAAACTGAAAAAGAAAGATTATATTACAGTAAAATCAGAATTCAAGTTGTACTGGAATAAGGTGTTTTGTGTTTGAAATTAAACATTAGTATATTAGTATATTAGTATTTATTTGATTTATATCTATAAAATAAAAACAGTAGGCCTATTAAATAAAATACATGATAACATTATAGACTCTATAGAAGTATACATAGCCCTTTCCTCCTTTTTAGATGTTCTCCAAGCATTGTCAAATGCACAGAACATAAGAATTTACAACATTTACAACATTACAACATTTAATCTAAACAAAAATATATTAACAACAACAATATTTTTGTTTGCATACACTCAGTAAAAATATACTAGAAGCAGCAGGACCTTTGGTGTACAGTGCAGACGAACAACTCTGGGAGTAGATAAATACTCTCTTTCATACAGCACTTGATTTGTGTACAATTCCCTGATAGCACAGGATAAGGCATTAACAGTGTTGCAGCACAAATATGACCTTGGCCAGTGTCATTAACTGCAAGAGTACTGTTGTGTTTCTAATATGCAGCTTAGTAACCATGTAGAGAAAATGTAATGTTAAGTTGTCTAACGTGGACATTAAGTGCATCTATTTTAATAGATTTTCTATGCTATGAAATGCATAACAGCCTGGAAATGTAAGCAGACCAGGGCGCCAAATCTGAAAACTAAATTTGATTTCCATATAGATAGACCTTAATGCAAAATTCATAAAGTACAGGCAATTTTCCAGAATGGGTCAAGTACACAAATAAAGTCATAAATGTAAACAATAATAAACCCTAAAAACAGTCTGAAGAGCTATTGGACTTCCTCACCTTTGTTTCATGAGAGCTGGTGCTAGAAACTGGCAGAAATTAGTAATGAATAGAAATCCAATAAGGCAATGTGATCATAAGTGATTTGAAAGATGGATTCAGATCCACAATGACATTAAGATCATATTGGCAAGTGTGAATGCAGCATATACAATCAGACAAGTTTGCAAATGTAAAACAGTGTCACAGACTCTTTTGGATTTATCAATGTAAAGCGATAGAACCTTTTTTAAATGCTCAAAACCAGAGTGTATCTTTAAACAAAATGAAAGTGTACATCATAGGTGAAATGATCCAGATATAACAATGAATCTTTAATATGATTCAGCCGTACTGAAATAATGTGCATATTTCTCATTCATCTAACTGGTCATGGATTCAGTTCATACTGTAGTGATGTGTTCAGTTTCTACTTCAGGCTCCTTGTCCTTTTCCCCCGCACACACTGTGATGCCTTCATGTGCAACAGTAGCCAGTGGGGCAGACGACGTCTCCTGAAGTGCTGCATCACGGCGGTCCAGCCAATAGAAGGACACCATGAGAAACAAAGCTGATGAGACCACTGTGATACTGCAGGCGAGGAACACATATGTGTACAGACCAGTCTCGTCCACTAGGCTGCCTGAACCACAAGAACAGAAAACAGATATGTCAGCTCAATTTAGTGATATTAAAAATAACCCTAACACATGGACTATATCACAAGACAAGTACAGTTATTAAAAAGGTGCAGGTATGAGTTTACACTGTAACTCAACGCAATCTCACTTCAAATTAGTCTTAGTGTACGCACTGGACAAACATCCTGTACTTGACCTGAGCTTTGTTAACTAGTCACTGTTTAAGCTACGTCATGCTATACTTATCTAGAGATTGATTACACAAAACAGTGAGTAAGCAATTTCAAATTAGATATGCAATTGATCATTTGTTTACAAGGACATTATAGAGAGCACATTTTCCTGGTGTCTCCCAAATCATGTGATTTACTGTACTGGGGAGATATTATTATGCAGACGCTAGACAGTGTTGGGTTGCATGGTTGACATTTTGAGTTGGCATGGTGATTACACTAGAGTGCCAGCTGCCCAGTCAATCTCATCAACCAGGTCAAGGGAGCCTGAAGCCCTGGCACCACCTTCAGACCTTTTCTTTCACAATGCAAGGAACATTCCATTCTCCCTTATTACTCCCGTGCACATGCACAGACTTGCACAGGCACACACAAACACAAACTGTAGGAATGTGTTAGACAGGTGTTATAACTCCAGCAGGTACACAATGTGAGGTCACAATGTGAGAATGGCCTTCAGAAAACCTAGATTGAAATGTTTGCATTGCATGTTTGTTTTTTTATCTTTATTTTCATTACCAGTTCCCACCCACTAGCTAGTTCTCCCCTTAGCCACTGCATCTTTTCGAACTGAATCTCATGAAACGTCACAGGGCAGCCGCACACACTTGAAGGAAAAGCGCTAACTGCCCTCTTCCGTATGCATTAGCTCACAGATGTCCACGTTTGGCTAGTGTCGCTTTTGCTCTGCAATTTAGAGCCATAGCTAAACTAATACTGGTGGAATAAATAGGTTGAAAGAAAGAAAGGTTCTTTCTGTCTATCACCATAATGGTCCAGTGTGGCTAATCATGCCTGATGCAGGAACCCTAACACAATCATGCCTGTCCCTTTTTCTCAGGAGTTAAAAATGGTTTAAACCGAAATGGGTAATTTAAATTAGACAGTCTGAGCAACCTGGAGCACTTAAACATGTTAGCATCACAAGGCAAATAATGATATAGATGTTTGGACAAAAGAAGAGAGGGCAGGAATAAAAGAATAAAAGTCAGGGGAGGCTGTCAACAATATAATTAGTAATAATGTGTAGTGTGCACAGTATAATGTGACTGTAAAGAAACACATGGCCCTTTGCTAATAGTTACTACAGGTTCATGTGTATCTGCACATTTATACACCCTCTCCTTTCAAATTTTTTGCCAACTACATACTAGGGATGCACCAATCCGATACTGAGTATCCCCATCATGGCTAATACTGGCCTTTAACACTGGAGTGGTATTGGATCGAATTTGACATGTTTTCTTATTTTCGTATTTTCTGCTATGAACGCACTGATCTTGCATTGAACATAAGACACAAGTTGTCTTGAAGCCCACCGCCAACACGCCTCTGATGCATAATTTGGCAACAGAAGCTTGCAGAGAGTTGGCTCGGTTACTAAGAGGATGTCAGTATCGCATCGGGTATCTGTCAATACTCAGAGCTCTGATAACGGTATCGTTTGAAAATTTATCGTATGAAAAAACAAAAAGTAGGATCACTGCATCCTTATTACACACACACACAAGTTCCAGAATTTTGTGCTATGCTGATGGGTTTGTGGGTTATATAGACTGAATACAAAACAGTGAAATGACCAGTGATGAACATCACCATGGTCAATGTACCTACTACATCCACACCTTACACACACGCATACTTCAGCACGCTTAGTGTACTATGTGCTACCTGCTATGGGCGGCCCAATCAGCAGCGTGACACTCTCCATGATAGCCAGCAGGCCAAGTGCAGAGGAGAACTGGCTCATATCCACTATGTCCATGAGCACGGTGAACATCAGTGAGCCCACCACGCTCATGGATAGACCGTAACTCAGCACGTAAATCAAGAGTACCGGGAAAGTTGCCGCGATACAGCAGATGCTGTTGCTCAGTCCATTCAGTAGCAGTGCACCTGAAAACACGTAAACATGGCGGCCCTTGAACCAGGGCAGGCCGAAGAGGAGGCCTGAGGGCGGCCGCACGAAGATGTTGATAAAGCCCAAGATGGAGAGCAGCAGCGCAGCCTGGCTCTTCTCAATGCCGTTATCTGTAGCGTAAGGAACGAGGAAAACCAGTGGCACCACAAAGCCAAGCATCATCCAGGTGATGCCCAGTGCGTAGATGCGAAATCGCAGGTTACTGCAGAACAGGTCAAAGGCCATGTGGTGACGGAAAGAGGATGCTAAACTCCTCCACGCCACCCACATGTGTCCCTTCAGACCCTCCTCAGCCAGCGGCACGGTGCCATTGTTCTTTTCTTTGGATTCTCTGTGTTTACGTGGACTCAGCGGCCTCATGACAGCCCCGCACACGCAGCAGTTGAACAGCACAGCACCCAGGATGAGGAAACTACCCCTCCAGCCCAGCTCGCTGTGTAGGTAGTGACCCAGGATGGGCAGCGTGCAAAGGCCCAGGGCTGTTCCCGTCGATGACATGGCATTGGCGAAGGCACGCCGGCGCACAAAGTAGTGACCCAGGATGGTGACTGCAGGCTGGAAACTGAAACAAAAACCTAAACCTGTGAGAGAGAAAAAATACCTATTTACAATTTTTCAACAAGTGCATTTAAAATGTTAATCTTCTGAATTATGCAAATGAGTTCTGATACTCTAAATTGAGTGTTTAATTGCTTGGGTTAATTGGGTTTACTTGTGTTTTGTCTGGTGCTACCAGTTCCTATGTTGGCCAGGGGATTTTTGCTACAGATTCTGAATCTCACTAGGACGCAAATAAAATGAAATAGTCTATAATGATATAATTAGGTGAATAATTAAGGGATGTTTAGGGTGACTGGATATGTACTGACCTGTGATCACCCCTGCAGTGATGTAAAGCTCAATGATGGAATGTGTAAAGGAGCTGGCTGCCATGCCCAATCCGCTCAAGACTCCCCCCATCATCACTGTTGCCCTGCAACCGAAATGTTCCACTAACACACTGCATAAGGGACCTGAGAAAGAAAAGAGAATAAAAAAAGAGAATAAAACACTAAACAAACCCCTGAAACTACAGGCGGGTAGTAGAAAGCTAGAGGATTAAATACTATAATCCAATGTTTTTTTGTTGCACAAGCACAGTGAGGGGCTTGGGATAAGCAGTACTGGACGTCACATACGGTAATTCAAGAGCTTTTAGTAATTTAATTCTGCAGAGCTACTAACAACAGGCTAGTATAAACTTCATCACTATGCCTTGTGAATTTCTTTCACAGATTAATTTCTTCTTGCAAAGCTCAAAGCAGAAAACAGCACAGAAAATACATAAAATTTGCTAAATTACAAGCTAAGTATATATATTTTTTACTTTCTAACACACATGCAAAGAGACCTCCTTTGATAGATGGTTCATAAAGTACAGCTACATCCATAAATTAAAAACGTTGACCTTTTGGATATACTCTTTATCAAATGAGCAGATGTTTACTCTTACAAAACTTTACTCTCACAATGAGATTGCAAACTGATCTGCCATTTGTGCCAACAGTTTCCTAGAAACCAATGTGGAAAAAATCTTGAAGCACAATCATCTTCTGTGATAGAAGGAAGGCCCAAACTCAAAACTAACAAATACTGGATGTCATTATAGTCTCTCTCTCTCTCCCTCAACACTCACAATACAAGAATAATGTGATCTAGCATTTATGAGCATTGTTGGGAATTGTAATCAATATATGCAAACTGTAGACTCATGTGAGTGCGTCTCTAGAGACACAGCATCAGTGTTTATGAGCAGAACAGACATTAAATAATGACCACAGCATCCTGTTCACTAGCAATAAAATGACATTCTGGCTGAGTTCTCATACTCAATACATCACAGCCACAGAGATCTGAAAGAACTTACACGTTTTGTCTTATGACGAAATAACAGTAGGGTCAAAAAGTTCAATACTTTTCTCAGTTCTGAAATAACTAGTAAAAAATCATACACAGTTGATATGTATTCTCAGTTTTAAATAATTTAGCTGTATGAGAAATCCTCATATGGTATTGAAATATATCTCAATGTCCTATTTGTTCATCATTTGTTTCCTTTTTGTTGTCACAGCATATATTTTATATAAATGCATGCATACTCCTAACACATAGTGTCAATTATGTTAATTATGTCCCTTAATCATCTACACCTGATGTTGACTTGGTTAGTATTGTCCCCCATACATTGTGGTATCATCCCTACTGCTTTCAGTTAAAAAGGAAGAATAATTAAATCTGTTTGAGAAATTTTAATTTGACAAAACTGTATTAGTTTTTCCTTATACTTCTTGGTAGTGGACTCAGACTTTTGGACCGTACTGTAGTTGGTTTTCATTTTGAGGAAATAAACATTTGGATATGCTCAATAAGCAGCCTGAGAATTTCTTTCCTGCATCAATACCTCCAGCATGTAGGACTGCTGTCATTATGGATGGCACCCAGGATGTCTCGCTGTTGCTGGCATTGAACTCAATCTGAAGGTCGGTGTAGAAGATGCCCATGCAGGACGGGAAGGCCAGGGTCAGGGCTAAAACTAAGATGGTGGCTGCCAGCACCACCCAGCCCCAGCCTCCATCGGGAGCGTCGAAGTCCACTGGGTGTGCCTGAGCCAGCGAGGGCTCTGTGCCTCCCTTTTCTGCTTTCTCAGGCTCTGGATCACACGACTCTTCTGAATGCCGATGTTGTTGTCGAGGGCCCATAACTGCAAGCTGAGAGTGATCAGCTGACCCTCACTGCTTCCGCTCAGTGTGTGTGCGAGCCAAATCTCTTTGGGGTTGTCTCAATAGCGTTTTAGACGCGTGATTGCACATTTTTCATACGCAACGTATCACCTTAGATCCTCACACCACCACCAGAGGGTCTCTGTCGGAGAAAAGAAAATAATATTTTGTACTTTGTGATTTTGTACACGTTTGAGAAAGGTTTGAGATGTTTGAGAAAAATTACTATCAACTATCAAATTTATTATAGTCATCATTATTATTTAGTTATTAAAGTTATAAGCCTAGTTGACTGGTCATTTGAACTGAATGAGTTCAATCTAAAGCTCAATCATTTAAATAAAGTCAACTTAAAGCTGAGTGCATTTTCAGGAAAGCTAAGAAAAGTGCTGTTAATATAGTAAATAATTATTTGGTGTAATAAAACATGTATATATACACACGTTTATATATATATATATATATATGCACATATTCGGGCTCGTTCAAAGGCACTCAACCTACCAGGGTTCGATAGTGTAGTGTAGTTTCTACACTAATGACAAAAGTAGCTAGCAATCTTCCTTATACTATTCCAAGCTTCCTGACACTATTCCAAGCTTCCTGACACTATTCCAATCTTCCTGATACTATTCCAATCTTCCTGACACTATTCCAATCTTCCTGACACTATTCCAATCTTCCTGATACTATTCCAATCTTCCTTACGCTATTCCAATCTTCCTTACGCTATTCCAATCTTCCTGATACTAGATACTATTCCAATCTTCCTTACGCTATTCCAATCTTCCTGATGATATTCCAATCTTCCTTACACTATTCCAATCTTCCTGATACTATTCATTTTTCCCCCTCTAACAGAAGTAAAAGCTCTCAAGAGTGACTCAGGAGGTCTGTGTGCTTATAGGTGGGCTATACGGCTACTTCACGGCAGAATGACAAGACTGTGACATTTTAGCAAACAAGGCGGCTCTTAACTGCATGTACCCTACTTTGGTCAGTATAAATATACACACCGCAGAACTTCGGCCGAGCTCGATATACGTTAAGAAAAGAAACAGAAAAACATATTTACGATTAACGTAACTTAATATCAGAGCGAGAGAGATTGAAGTGCTGTTGGACACACAGTTCCTGCACTTGTCCACTCACCCAGTTTTCCATGCGAAGCCGAGTAGCCTACCTTCAGTGAGTGGGAGCTTTCGCCTGTCTGGTCATCTTGATCCCTCGGTCTCTGCTGAAAAGCTGCGTTGGCGAAAAGCCCCTTCTGTTCGGTTATATGCGTGGTATCGTGTTCGCCGTGCTGTTATGAAAACACACAGCAGATGTGCTCCCCGATACCTCCATGATCTAACACCCACTTGCCCAGGGCATTACATGAAACTGGCCGGTGATTTACGGCATGCCATAGTAACGCAGCCGCGGCCCCTTTAAATGCTGCTGGCCGCTGTAACGTGAGCTGGAGCTCGGGCTGGCGTTTCCCGCGGCCTCGGGACGGATGCAGGAGGAAGTGCGCCATACAGCGCTTCTCTTCACCTCACTCTCCACCTCACTCTCCACCTCACTCTCCGCAAGCCAAAGCAAACAACGGGACACGCACGCACTTCTGTTCCCCATGTCGACGTAGCATTCAACACACAAGTTGGAAAACATGTTCTTTTATTATTCAGATACGGTGTACATACATGCTCAGTTTTCTGGTAAACAATTGCAACAAAGTTCTGTGATAAAATGAGAAGTACAACATTTTGAACACAAATACATTTTATGATAAAAAATAAAATAAAAAAATCAGACCTTTTCTTTTACTCGTTGCAATCTGTACATTGAAAGAAACTGCATTAGATGACGTTTAAAAAAAAAAGAAGAAAAAAAAAAAAGAAGAAATTTCTCCAATTATATATATATATATTTTAAACTTTTTAAGGACAATCTTACCGTGACTATTCATTTCCAGAACACTTAGCTCCACAAACTTTGTTTAGACAAAAGGTCACACATGACATCAATACAGTCGATAACTTAACACATTCAAAACATCTGGTGTAAGGAGTGGGTTTGCAATACATGTTTTGTTTTTTTTAATGCCTTTCTTAGTATGTGTGCCCACATGCACACACGTGTATGTACTGTATATCAAAGCATGCAGGTGATGCAGACTATTATGGCAATCTTAAAGACTTTATTTGAATATGAACCTTTTTAACGTGAACAAATAAGACAGGTCTGTATTTCTGACCGACTGGGTCATCTTCTAAATGTTGATTTAGTGCTAAACCTTTAAATCGAGAGAAGGAATAAAATAAAATAAAAAGAAGAAGAAGAAAATCCTGTGGTAAATATTACCTAGTGTTTGGACAAGACAAAATGAAACAAAAAACAGAGTTGCAGACTGACTGTCTGAAAGTTTCCCCCTGCACATATCATCCAGACTCTCTGAAAAACTGTCCATGCACCACTTTACCCATACACTACCACAAGGCTTGACAAATCCCAGTATAGAATATTATATACTCTAACACAATGCATGCTTTCAAGTTCAAATACCGAAAACACAGTCCCCCTCCCTCCCCCCAGATTGACAGAACAGCACATACCTAAGCAAAGTTGTTGTTTTTTTTCCCCTACAGAAAAACATCTTTTTGTTTGACCACAAACAAATGGGAGGAGAAATGAACATAGAAAATAATGTAATTCAGTGGGCCTAAGTGCTCCAATGTCTTTATGATACACAAATCTTACAGTGCCCTCCCATTAATTAGAACTAATGAGAAAAAAAAGTTTTTAAACGACCCAAAGTAAACTGCATTGACATGACATTTCTCCATTTCTCTCCAACAGAAATTTTTAAGACAGACATACTTAAAGTGCAAGTAAAAAGATGAAGGGTGCAAAAAAAAGTTTCTTTAGGGCGTGAGTAAAAAGAGTAGCCAGTTACATTGGCACAAGGAAAATCTGAAAAGCCAACCTGTACTAAATACATACAATATCTGAAACAAGGGACCATGTTACACGCCCAGCTTAGCCAGGCATTTGTCTTAAGAACCCTTTATAAAGGAGAATCTTAGGACAAGAAATGCTGTGCACAACATTAGACACATACAGTGGTACAGAGTATAGACACGACTGAATTTGCATCCAAGATGGTGATCGAAAAACATCAAGGTCACGCTGCCCCCCTATTTTGCATGACTGATTAAAAGAAAAAAAGAGGGGAAAAAAGAAAAAAAAGAAAAACACAGTGGTGCAGATCAAATCTTACTTTCCTTCAGCAGCGATGTCTGTAGCTCAGAGGCTCAATAAGAAAACCTCAATAATTAACAAAGAGGGCTGAACAAAAAGAAACGCTCCAGGGGATGAATTTCATCAAGTTGGATTTCTCAGTGAATGGTGCAATTCGAGCCAAACTCTTAGTGTCCAAATACGAGAAGAGATCAAGAATAAATTGTTTCTCTGAGAAAATCTGCTTTGTGAAATCAAAGTGACAGTTTAAAGACCATCACATAAAGCATGTGTTTGGCAAACCCTTCTCATGCTTCTCATTTTCAAGTGGGGATAAAAAATTAATTGTTTAAAGTAGGGGAAAAAACAACAAAGAGGGAAAGATTCCCAAAAACAAACAAGAAAATAAGTGCTTACAAATGTGCGCTTAAGATAAAGAATTGTACATTGACATGATGCTGCCTGTGAGTCATCAGGTGCTTTTCAATGGACATGAATCACAAACCTCCATGCGTGCCATTTTATATACTACATGATATTAAACAAGGATCTTATGGCAAAATACTGCCAGAATGTGATATAGCAAACTTTGTGTCACAACTTTGAGTTTAGAAGCTAGTCTTAAGTGGCTTTAGACAGTGGGGGCAATTAATTAACTGTAAAGGAGGACCGAATACTGGCCCTGATGTCAAAACATGAAAGAAGCACAGTTTACCTGAAGTAATACAATATATTTTGACATGAGGGCGAGCATCTCAATCCATGTAAAATAGAGCCCTTACAATTCACTGCTATTCCTCTATAACTTATCTATTTCTGTACTTATGAGATAGAAACAGTTAAACAGCCAAAATAGGATAAACTTCTATGGAGTGCTAAAGCTGAACTACGTCAAGAAATAAACAATCAAATTACAGAACTGCAAATGTAGTTCTGGCTTTAATTAAATCCTTTGAGCACTTTGTCTATCATTTACAACAACTTATTTGGCAGACACTTTTATCCAAAGCAGCTTATAATTGAGCTCAGCAGATGAAGGTTAAGGGCCTTGCTCAAGGGCCTAACAGTGGCAGCTTGGCGGTGCAGGGATCAGTAGCCCAACGCCTTAACCACTGAGCCACCACTGCACTATCAACCGTCTCATGGAGCTCATTTGTGACAAGACAAAGACCTAATGCACTTATAAAGAGAAAGAAAAATATTCTCAAGAAATAGAGTAAAAATAAGACTATGGAGTGTCCAGTTTTGTTTTTTTAGGTACATATGAATAGCTGGAGGGAGAACACCAACACAAAAATTTACATACAAGTGACGAGGCACTAGACAAAGTAGACTAGGAGCACGGGTCTATTCATAAGCTTCCTCAATCAAATATGACTGTACACAATCAACATTTATGTACCTGTAGTACAAGTGCATTCATGATCTTTACATGCCGCCAACACTGCAGGTTTCTTTTTAATGTTGTTTTTGCGTGTCCATGGCAAGAAGGGTGAAAAAAAAACATGTCCAGGATGACCTGTAGCATCCGATTCCTAGCAGTGAACTTGGGTGGGTCTGCCAAATGGGAACTGTGTGTCTGGGTCCTCCCTTCCCCATTAGTTGACAGAACGACTTAAAAGACATAGACACTTTACAAACCGAAGACGAACGGTTCCGCATGTTCAAAAGACCAAGCAAGGCTGTGGTAGACACTGAAATGATAACGAGCGAGTGTTGCTGCTGATATTCACTCCTACACTCACTCAATTTACACAGTGAGTCAATGTGCTTGCTATGAGAAGTGGCGTAGGGGGCAGGGGGCAAACAGTTCTGTTTTGTCTACTTTTTCGCACCCCTGGAAGTCCTGAGGAGATTTCGATGATGAAGACACAGGCTAGCTGACCAGGACACAGGCATTCCTTGTAACTAGCATGCCCTCAACGACATAGTTGAAAGATGATTATGACGAGGATATGAAGGTGAATAATGATCAAGTTCCGAGGCATTGTGGATGACTACATTATAGTTGTTATAGTGACAAACCTCAAAAATCTTACTTGGACTCCTCCCTAGCCATCACGGGGAGTCTCGCATCATCACAGATCATCTGACTTATCTAACTTTCTAATAGTTGATAACAGCAGTGACCTCATGTGATGGTGCTGGATGGGCGATGTTGCAGCACTGCAGGGAGGGGGAACACCCCCACTGTGGAAAGGCACAAGGGAGGAGGGTGAGAGAAAGGAAGGGCAGTCATGTGACCTGATGGAGTCAGCTGTATGGTAAACAAGGGAGAGTAGAGGAGAGGAGAGGATGGGGAGAGATATGTGTCAGCACAGCTAAGAAGGTGGTCTTCTCACATCCGGGAACCTCTCTCCTGAAGGATCTGCGAGAAAGACCGGTAAATTAACAACACAGTGTGGATCATGAATGGATCAATAAAAGAGTGAAGGATAACAGAATAAATCTGATGATGAAAAACTCATATATTTTAAGCGATAGTGGGTTGGCTGAACGGAAGAACAACGGTTGTAAATGTAAAAGGTCCTGCTACATTGAACTTTCGCATGACATTGCAGTGTACCATTATTTATTGGAAAAACCCAAACAGCCAAAAAAATTTTTTTTAATGAATTATTCTTTTTTGCTTACATTTTTGTGATCGCAGTTCAGGCATAATATATGGTAGATATTGCAGAGGATTTTGATATTTCTCATGTACTTTCAGGTAACCTCTGATATGGGGTGTGCGATATAGCCAAGATTTTATATATGATCTTTTCAAATGTTGGATGGTAACGGTATACATCACCGTATACACATTTTTATGAAAATGCGATCTGAAAATGACAACACAAAGACGATTCTGACTTAAATTTAAATCAAATTACTGGAGTCTATATGTATAATGTATAATGCTTTAATAATTATTTTCTAGCCAGCTTTTAATCCTCATTTCTGTCCGGCGAATTTAAGAGAGACGCACAGCTGCTCTGTTTTACAGTGTGGCAGCTAAACACGATGCCTGATTTATGCTTGTCGGATCCACACTAGCGCACGGGTGTGTGGTCAAAATGGCATGATCACGGTTGTTGTGCTACTGCGCGGCTGTCGAGTGCCTACTAAAACCACAAATTTTTGGATCAAAACTCATTTTTGATGAAAATACATTTTTACAGGGACGATACACCGCCCACCTCTGATCTAATCTGATCAAGGTTTGATTCTAAAAGCTGTAAAACGATAAATAACTCTGGGTTTGATCTCACCTTAGCCTTCTCAGTTGGCTCAATGACAATCCCATTAGTGGAGTTGTTGAGTTCCCGGGAAACCACACACAGAAACTCTGCCTGATCCTCATTGCCATAGTTGTAAGAGGAGCCAATACTTATAAGCTGGAAAAATGAACAAGTTAAATCAAATTCAGGCCATCATAGAGATTTCGCTAAACAAAAGGAAGGGCTTGACTAACACAAAGGGACACTGGAATACAAAATGTTCACCTAGACTGCATAAAGTTCACCTAGACTGCAATTCTCTTCCTTGGGGCATGCAAGCCTGAAATCTGAAAACAACTGGTACAAAACCTTAAAGGCTTACAAGAGGGTCGTAGTTCTTCCAAGTGAATGAATAGATGAGCGGATGGCCTATTCAAGCATTTATCTAATAAAAGCACAATTCGCTTAGACTGAAATTACAGCTGGGTACTTCCACTGAGCAAATGTCATTTCCTAGGAAATGGGGGTAGATTTGGTAGATTACCAAAATAAAAACCTCCTGTAACAAAGCAGCCTACTGAATTGGGGCTATAGATCAGAATAACAGTGTGCTCTTACTGACGACCTGCACTAATGATAAACAGGACCCCACACACACACTAATCAAAGGATACAGCAAAGATAAAGGCAGTCTCACCTGCTCAAACTTCCATCCATCAGACATTGTAGAGACCATTTGAGTGAGCTCCTCCTCCTGACACTGGAGTACACGATACACATGTTTTACAGGGCCCTGCGAATACAAAGACTGTCATGAGGACCCTTTACACTCCAAAATATAAACAGAAAACTATGCTTTTGTAGAAGTCAAAAACAAGCAGTGATATACAACCATATAAGAAAAGAGATGGCCTATTTTCCCCCCCGCAAATTTCACATACCAATATATTCTGTTTCAACAAAAATTTGGTTGGTTGTTTTTTGCACTATCATTAATGAATGATTTTTCACGGTTCAGAAAAATACTTGTCTAACTCACAAACAGTAATTTTAAAAGAAAAAGTGGTGTCACTTAATTTTCTATGAAGCTCAAGGAGAGGGAGACATGTTGCTTGTTTTCAAGTATATTCTTAAGTGTAGGCTGAAAACCTACTTGTTTAATCAGGCGTTTTGTTAAATAGCTCTTTTTTAGGTGAAGGTGCAGATCTGGGGGT
>JAOUQW010000049.1:9725131-9753994 GCA_028565825.1 Olivaichthys viedmensis
ATTTCTGTAAAGCTGCTTTGTGACAATGTCCATTGTTAAAAGCGCTATACAAATAAAATTGAATTGAATTGAATTATCCTGCATAAAATTGTCAAATATTAAAGGCCTCTTATGTTAAAGAATGAATGATGCAATTTGTAAATAGCTCATTCAAAGTCCAACTGTGGGACCTAATCCACTTGTTCATCTGATCTTCCAAGAAACACTAAGCACCCTTAATCCTTGCTTCATTCCCAAATACCTGAGACGTCCTGTTCTCATTGTCTCGTATCCTCTCCTTTACCAGCCTCACCAATGATGCAATGTTGTAAAACTCAGCTTCCTCTAGAACACCTGCAAGAGCCAGACAGGACAACATTGTAAGATCTTTTTGCAAGAACATTCTTGAAGCTGAGAAATGCTAATATTGGCAACCTTTTACTTTTTATCATTTCTTAAAATTTAAAATGAGCATCTTGCAATTAAAAACTTTTATTTTTTATAAATAATTTCTTCAGCAACATGTTTTATAGATCACCCGAAGTTCACTGTGCCACATATAAAAGAATGCATTAAGGGAAGTAGAAGAGAGCGCTTAAGTTAGTTTAACTCCTATACCATGAAATATTGACAAAACTCCGGGACATTTATTCTCTACCAGTGAACGCTGTGTTCCCTCTCTACACAAAAAGTGCCCCTAAAGCAACCACAAAACTTTTATGATATAGCAAACAGAACCCCCAGACCCTCTCACCCTCCTCCGCAAGGTTCTTGTTGATGATCAGCTTTCCGTGCCTCAGATAATTCAAGATGGGTCCAAAGTATGTGGGATCTCGATCAATCAAATAAGCTCCTGTCTCATCCTGTGCAGAGAAACAATTATGTTATGATCAGACACAAAGAAGGCCACAGATCCACCCAATAGCATGTTTTATAATCTGATATTTATTCTCTGAACAGCAGGAGTAAAACCTGTATCATTATAATGTGCTTTAATACCACTGTCTGGAAGAGTATCTATTACAGACTGTCTGCAGGTCCTTCAAAAGTTTAATTAAATTTTATTTAAAAGTTTTATTAAAGGCCTTAATAAGTAATACATTGTCTTAAATACAAATTTGCATGGTCTTAGATTTTAGACTACAAACATTCTTAATCTTGTTTCTTTAATATACAATTGAACACGCACTGAATAATACAGTCACTCAAGACAGGAAGCGTGTTAAACATGCCTTAGCCTACTGATGTTGAGCTAGCATACATAGAGACATGTCAATATGGGAAAATTTCAACCAAACGTGCCTAAAAAAAATAAAATAAATACCCTTGCTGGTTAAAACCAACAACAACCATAGAAGTTACGCTTTGCTAGTGTGACTTCTATGGAAGATGCTGTAGTTCGGTAATTAATAGGCAATTTTGCAACAATGTGCGTGTTATTTTGAGGAGTGCTTTTTATATTTAGTATATCTGCAAATTTGGTGTCAAATAACAAGTTTAAATGGCACTGAACGTGTCTTAAAAGCATTACATTTAACTTGAGGATACCAGCAGGCACTCTGTTTTAGGTCATGTTGGCACTTTTAGCCCATGTCATTTCTCTACTCCTTGACCTAAATAAAGCTAGACACAGAAGAACAGAAGAGGAAGGCACAGAAGTGGGGCATGGCAGTTCAGCTTAATAGGCTGCACATAATTAATCATAGAGAAGAATAGGATAATACTGGGTGTAATCATTGCCTACATAATAAGGATACTCTCTGCCTTTTATACCTGCTTGGTTTTTGATCAAGCACAGACGAGCATTTCCCAACACTGCTCCCCATGTGCTATATAAATGTATACCTTTAGGGGGGGGGGGGGGGGTCTCTCAGTGGAAATGTGCACATGTGTTCCAGCCTAGATCTTGTACTATACGTAAAATCACTGATTCCCGTCACACATACAAGTGAATGCACATAAAAGCCTTCATGATGCTAAACGTGCTCAGCAAATGCTTTTTGAAATGAAATGAAAACATCGTCCACGCCATGTGCCTCTTGTTTTTTTTGTGCAATGCTTGGGGGGTGGGAGAAAAAAACAACAACAACAACAACCCGGAACATTCAGAGCTCACCTTATCCGAGTCCAGATCTGGATCGTCCTGACAGAGTCGGTACAGGAAGGATTTGGGATCCCTGCATAGGGTTTGTTTGGTTGTGACGAAGTATGTGCCTCCGACATTAAGCCGGACCCACCGTGATCCCGGTTTCTCTGTGGACTCCGATGGGGATGTGGGGCTGCTCTTCATGGGGAAGCCGAACACGGCTCTGGACGCAGACAGGCCCGGACTGACAGAACCGCTCCAGGCCGGAAGAACGAAGCTGGGCGACGGGAGACGCACGCTAACAGAGCCGCGGTGCTCGCGGTGCTCGCTCTGCTCCATGAGGCCGCCCGCGTTCGCTTCAATGTGTAGCTCAGCCATGCTCTCCGAATTCAAAAATAATCCCTTTTATCGGCGGAACTTGAAGTAACACTCGACTAACCGTCTCACCTAGCTGGCTAATTCTGTAAACAGCAGCTAGCTAGGCGACTAGCCAGCGAGCTCGAGCTCGAGCCGAATTGCTTTTTGTTTGGCTCTAATGAAGTGCCTGCCTGTAAGGCGTTGTGAAACTACACGAACGAGCTCCGTACTCATTGATAACGGCGCCCAAACCGTTGTAACGTGTCAGAACCGATGCCTTGCGACGACATAGTTCATAATTTAGTAAAACACGACATTGAGCCACCTTGTTTATTCAGTCGACTCTTGTAAGCGCCCTAATATTATGGAGGAACCACAGCACATCACTTCCGGGTCGCGCTTCCGCATACATAAGAAGAGCATATAGGTCGACTTTTATTTTTTATTTTTATTTTTTTTTATTTTTTTCAAATAAACTGGAAGCGCATAATGTATTAGATATTTTACACAGGGTTATAAAAAGGGGATAATTATTTTTATTATTTTTTTCCACTCTTTAGAATCCAGTGCCTTTCAGGTTGTCCACTAAAAGTGAGGCCACCATTTAAATTGCCCTGTTTACAATAATACAATACTTACTATAGATATAGAGATATAGGCCAAAGACAAGGCGTCTCTTCGGGTTTGAAGTCTGTTCATTTTACAGAAAATTATTATTCTGAAATATTATATCATTAACAACAACAACAACAAAAAAAAACTCATAAAATTCTAAAGTGCAAAACTGTAATTCAGAATAACGAAATTCCAAATCACAATTTTAACATCACAATAAAAGTATAAATTCATCTCTGGCATATTTTTAAGAAGATTACGTTTTATGTTTTTTTTTGCTATATGAAAATCCTTTTCGTCTTTGACCCATAAATATATATGTACAGAAAGCTAGGGTAGAATACACACTTTAAATTTTTTTATATTTAAATGTGAATGTTTAACTTATATTAATATTTATATTTACACATACATTTGTGCGTAAACGGTAAATATTAACTGTAAATAACAAAAGTCCTGAGGAACACACTCCACTCCACTCCACATCCTTTAATGTTCCACAACAGGAACCAACAAGCCTCCTATAACAAATAGCATCCAGCACCCATAACCCTATAAAAATCTGGTTTAACATATTTAAACATATGTCAAAACATGATTGTCATTTATTATATGTATTTAGACCATTCTATACATCTTTATAATATCTTTTATAAGACATTAGCAAAAAACATTTCATGAATTATTTCCTCTTTATTCTCTTGTCGTTCTGTAGATAAGGACACTGTTTAGTCTCATCCAAATAAAACTTATTGCACACTTTGAGTTGTAGAGTCAGTGATGTAAAGTCCCATGTCCTCCATGCAAGTTTGGACATCCTTTAGTAAATCTTGTATTGGCTTCAGTACTGGAGTGACATGCTGAGCAACCCATTCCTCCACTGTAGAGTCTGGGTAAAGCAGGCTCATCTCCTGCCTCGCGTCCTGCACCTTGAACTCTACAACTTCCAGGAACCTGGAATAGGAAATGATTTCGAAGTGGGTCATAGTTTTCTTAGAGATCTTGTCATAAACCAGATATAATGGCATTATAAACAGGGTGTGCGAGTTGTTTGTGTTTCACCTTTTGGTTTGATGTTGTTAAAAAGAAACCATGAGACGTATTTTGTTGGAATCATTATAATGGAAGCATTATATAATCCAAACTAAGTTTGAAGCATTATAAAGGCTGTCTGTACTTGTGAATAGTATAAAATCAGTTTATAAGACTTTAAAGCTTACATTTTTGCCTGTTCCTGAATTTGTTGTGCAATAAGTGGGTTGACCATCTTTTGCTGTCTGTGATATGGGGAGAACCAGCCTCTCACAAACCTAGGAATTGTTCAAAAGTACATACGAGCAGTTTGATTAGATATGTTGCCTGGTTTAACAAATTTGTTTACTTCTTTAATTATTATGCCAATCACCAAAATATCAGTATTTTTACAGCATTCTCATCAACTTACATATTGCTCTCAAAGTGTCTGAGGTCTTCAGACTCCAGCATTGCTGTTAGCTGCACAATGATTTCAGCTAGTTTCATGCCAGTATAGGAGCGGGAGTAACCCTGAGACAAGCTGAACCACAAATAAAACAGTAAAGAAGTCAATAAACCAACAAATGTAGCATCTGAACTAACATTCTTTCATACAATCTATTTATAGTTAAAAAATATGCCATGTAAAAAAAAATATATAATAAAAAAAAAAAACCCCAGCTTAATATTTGATCCCTTAACGTGAAGTCAGTCTGCAAGAATTTAGCTAACACTGACATTGTCCAGGCACTCCACAGTTGGACAGAACAGCCTTAACAGTAAATTAGTAGGTATGTGGTATGATGGATAAGAGTTAGATTTGGAGATAATACATAACTTAGTTTGTTTAGCGTTAAACATTTTACTGATTTACTGTTCCTTCTATTTCCCAGTTTACAAATTTCCTAATCCCACTAATTCAGTTGCAGATAATTCTGTCAATTTACTGTGTCCCTGAAAAAATCAGCTATATTTCCTCAAACTGCTTTCGAGAATAGAAATCATAAATGAAATTATAGATGCTTCATTGAATGCTGGGGACATTAGCATGAATGTGTAATACCTCTCCATGTCTCCCACTTCAGTTGTGCCAGTGCCCAGTGCCTCCATCACCTTGTGCTGAGCTTCCTGAGTAAAGCTTCCTAAAGCATCCGCGGTGACATCAGAAAAAAACAGTTGTGAGCTGTTCTGAGTGTCTATCTTTGTATATTAGTTTATAAAACAGCAACTGTTTCATATAAATGTTAAATAGAACGCTTAAAATATTTTCACGCAAAAATAAAAAGGAGCAAATTGTAGGGACAGACCATGTAGAAGAGTCTGCAGACATGAGGCAAGAGAGTGCAAGCTAAGGGGCATCAATTCACACAACACAGACAGGTGGTCATATCTATTGGCAAAAGGCACATAAACAGCAAACATAATTCAGAACCCATACTTTTAAAAATAAAGATCTGGCTTGCAGAGTTGGATTCAAAATCGAAATATCAAAATACCTTTGCCATCCAGTGAGTGCAATGCCCTGTAGCTCAATGTCACAAGAGAGACCAGATACCACTTTTAACCACTGAACGTGATTGTCCACATGCCTTTGCGTACTGGTCACACAAGTGTATACGTCGGTGGAGCCTTTGAAAGAGCTCGCAATCCACTGTTGTGATAAACCAGCAGCCTTGTATTGCTCCATTAGCATAACTGGACGGAGAAAAATGTTTTATTAACCCAGCTTAATCTCGTAAACACCCAGCTTATTATTCAGTTATTCATCATGTAACAGAGATACAGTTGAATAACATGATGCACACATGTATGATGTATTTTTTTTTTAAATTGAAATTCAAATAGCCTAGCTAGGCTTAGGATCAGTATTTCTAATCACAAACAGTAATTAGCTTAACGAAAATAACAGCCAACGAGGCATACTCACAGCAACACCTTTTAAACAGCTTTTACAATTATTAAAATAAAATTTAAAAAGTCAATATAAAATCAGTATTGGTTATCGGCCGATACTCAGGGCTCTGATATCAGTATCGTATTGAAAATGTAAAAAATTTGCTATAATATTATAAAGTCAGCACTGAGCAAAATATTGTACTGTACTTTTAGGTAAATTCAATGTATTTATTTTGAGCAAATTACTGTGATCAGTAGCAAAAACAAACTTACTATTGTTGGCCACATCCAGAGCAGGGCTGTAGTCCCATAGCATGGGCTGTACCAGTCCAACTAGACCACTATCTGAAACAGTACAATAAAGAGGAATATTGTAGCATCGTGGCACCTGCGCAGTGTGCATTTGCATACCCGTGAGCCCCCGTGGCCACCTGTTATTTGTGAAGAATTCCCTGTTTTGTTGGAATGAGTGTTCAGTGCAAAGGGGGGAATTGTAGGATCTGTTGTCCATGCCGGGATGTGTGAAAACCCGGCACGTTTATGTGTCCACCATCTGCGGAAATCCGGTGGGCTTTGTTAACCCCTGCCGGCATTCAGTTCAGTTCAGGCTTTAAGTGCAGTTCTCCGGCTAGTTCAGTTCTCTGGCTTACCACCAAGCTATGTTGTTGTGCTGCAAGAGTGTGTTTGCCAAATAAAGAGCAATTTTCCTGATTTTAAAATGCTTCTTGCTCACACCTCTTCTTTGCCGACATCACAATATATACCGAATGATCTCACACTTGACAAAGGCGCAGACATACACTGTGTGACTGTGACTGATATTACTGTACATTTTGGTGATCATAGAAACATGTCTAATGAGACCAGGACCGTGCACAGACATTTTGAGGGGCAGGGTCTCAGAAAGAAAAAAAGAGCACATCGATATAACGTAACATGCATACCTCGGGAATGTGAAAAAAGTTACCTATTTGACACAAAGCGGGTGCAAGCGTTGTGCAACCACAAGCTATTTGCATGAGCAGAGAGGCCTCTTTTCAAAATTAGTTAGCGTGTCCGATCTTTTGCTGATTGGGACGGACGAAAATGGCACAATAACACACACACATAATGTATTTATATTTTTTAAAGCAAGCAAAAAGGAGGGCACTTTGTGACTGGTAGGGCAAAGGGGAAGGGGCTCAAGCCCCACCTGAACCCCCCTCTGCACGTCCCTGAATGAGACCTAAATAAATGTTTTTCCGATGGTATTCTTTCCTATGTACTCATTAGACAAACAAAAACCAAGTAACAATGTTCAATGCGAGTTCACCTTTAATGGTGTCAGAGGTCATGTTTCTGAGCATGTCGTCCCACATTATCACACTGAGGCTGGGGTAAGTCTCCCGAATGCATTTTGCCACCTTAGTGATATGACTGAGGAACAGCTTGTCAATACTGTGACCTGGAATGCTTAACCACTCTTTAGACTCCTCTCCTTGACCCAGCATATACACCTGGGGGAAAAAAGCAGTGTAAATCCTTAGATTACATATGTATAAGTCGGTGATGTCTACAAATGCTAAGTAAACAACATGTGGTCAATTTACTGTCTTCTACATTTCAGTGCTCTTAGAAAGAGCATATAGGGAGAAGATTTAATGCTTGAAACTTTTAAGCAGACGACTGAATGGGGCACATGAACTAGTTTTAAAATGGGTCCAAATAAAAAGCAGTTACACAGTTACAAGTCAATACTGTACTGTAATATTGTACTGGCTTGAGCTGTACCTCATCTGCCCCGATATGCAGCGCAGTACTCTTTGGATGAAGCTCCATAACTTGGTGCAGCATCTCCAATATAAGTGTAAGTCCTTGCTTGGTATGTGGGTTCAGGGTCCCCAGGCAGTGGCTCAACTCTCGCAACTTGCCAAAGGTGCTGTGCTTCAGGACAAACTGGTAGTAAAAGGAGTTAAAAGAAAGTGTGCATAATGAAAATAAAACCGTTTCACCAACTGCCTCTTTAGATGCATCACAGGTATGTTTGGCAAAATTCAAATGAGATAGTAAACAACAATATGATGCATCACTTTACCAGTACCAAATATTATTCACCTCACTCACTTACTTCAAGGTGTCCAAATGTCTGCACCAAAGGAATTATCTCCAACCCTCTGGAATGGGCAATATCTTGAATGGCAATAATTTCTTCACGGCTGTATGCGGATCAGTGACAAGGACTTCAGACAAACTTTCAGTGGCATTAGTTATAAATAAAATGCTGATGGCAATTTGAGGAGGCATAACTAGTCTGTTCACCTGTAGGGTGGGTGGGCTTTTGACTGAAGAATCTTCAGATCTCCTACATAGGGAAACATATCCTCGTACTCAATGAGGATCCCATTTGCGCCAAGATCAGCAAAAAGCTGGATCAGCTGAGGAGAGATGGTCATGTTAAATCTGCAGGGCTTTACTGGGAATAAACATTGTGGCGGAAGAACAGAAGACTTGTAGTTTTTTGTACCTCACATAAGTAGTTAATTCTGGGAGGTGCCCCTTTTAAATCCAAGTGGACCAATTTTTTGCCTTTCGACAATGCGCAAAGGTCCATGGCAGGTCCTGCTGTGTAATCTGTAACAGAACGATTGGGGGTATCTCTAGGGCCTGAAATATATTAGGATATTTAATAACGTTCATTCAGTCGAATTAAAGAATCTTCAGCTTTCCTTCATTGCGCTGTACGTGTTTGATTATTCTGTCTTCTGCACTTTGTCATTTTTTTGCACCGTGCATTTACGTAAATACATAACCACCATGTAACCACATGTGTAAATAATATGAGTACTTTCTGCTTGTGTAACAACTACAATTTCTCTTGGGGATCAATAAAGTATATCTATATCTATCGATCTATCCATGCATGCATCCATTTATCAAGGCTATAAGCACTGCGTCGCGTTGGGTCTACTTGTCTACTTGCAACACAGCACAATCGTTGTTGAACAGCTGGCCAGCACAATCGTTGTTGAACAGCTGGACAGCACATCAAAGGCGCGTAGCCAATATTAGCGTCATAAGCACCGCTGTCAGGCTCGAGCACTACTACTAACACCGTTTCATTCATGAAAAAAAACACACCAGGCATTCAACGAGAGCCTTCTGCGCACCGCTCGTCTCCGCTGGTGTGCCGTCTTCAACGTGGAACGTTCGCTCTTCTTGCAGACACGCGTGTACGGCGCTGCGTGTCGGCGCGCGCCACCAAGGTGTTACTCCTGCAGCGATGACCGATGACGTAGAAACGAGACTCTCACGGAAACGGAACCGGAAGTGGACGTGGCACAAATGTTACTGTGCTTCCGGCGCGAGTGTCACCGCGGTGCTAATGCGACGGCTGGAGAAATCGAGGTGGAAGAAAGGGATTAAAGCAGAGCTAGAGGCGATCCTGGGTCAGGGACGTTTGGGTGCGCGCGCGCTTCTTTACCAGAAATAACGACACGTGGTCTCGGGGGTCGAGGAGAAGCGGCGGTTTATTTATACATCTGTCTGCGTCGGAGGTAAGTGTGGTCCGAATACTTCATGCTCATGTGAGGCTGACGAGCTTGCTAACGTTACCCAGCGCTTCTGCGATCCGGGGTTTTTATTTATTTATTTAAATATATCATTTTTAAAGCTAGCGTCGACGATCACCGGACAGCCGACATGGCTAGTGTTGTCATTAACTAGCGCTGGTCTGGGCTTTCTTGTGGCGTCGCAAACATTAGCTGGCAAGAAGTGCCGTGTTATTGTGTTAGTTGGGTTTCGGCCGCAGAGTGAGCCACAGAGCAGCTAGCACGCTGCTATGCTAGGCCCGGGATCCCGGCGTCAGTAACACGGCTACGCTACGTGATTAGGGTTAGTATTGATGTACTGTGTGCGTGCTAGGTCATGTGTATTCGCCCTAAAGGGTTAGAAAACTGGCCTGTTAACTTGCTCGCCAAGTTTCAGAAGACGCCGTGTTAGCTAGCTCGGTTATTAACTAGCACGGTTGTTAGCTAACTCGGTTGTTAGCTAGCTCGGTTATTAACTAGCTCGGTTGTTAGCTAGCTCGGTTATTAGCTAGCTCAGCTAGCTCGGTTGTTAACTAGCTCGGTTGTTAGCTAGCTCGGTTGTTAGCTAGCACGGTTGTTAGCTAGCTCGGTTGTTAGCTAGCACGGTTGTTAGCTAGCACGGTTGTTAGCTAGCTCGTATACGCAACTGGCTTGCGGTGGCCTAGCTATCTGTGTAAGTAGCTTAGCTAGCTACCTAACTTGCTTATTCGGTAAGGTAGTACTATAGTTGTGTAGGGGTGCGCGGTGTGGCGACAATACGGTTTTAAGCTGAACGATATGTGTCACGGTATTTAAGTTTGTTCGCGAATTGACAGCAACACGGTACTGTAATAAAAAATAAAATAAATAAAAACATGAAACACTGGCCTTAATGACATTTTATTTTTATTTTTGAAGTCTACAAAAAAAGTCATGTACGTTATTTTAAAACGGACCGAAAGGGAAATGAAACCTTCGATGGGGGAACAGGTCGTTGTGGCTGCTTGTGGCTGTGAGCAACAACAACAGACTTGGTCAGGGTTATAAAAGTCCTGACGGACACGCGTGCCTCAAGAAAGGTTGACGGTTCATCACAATATCAAGGTTGTGTCATCGTATTGCCCAGCCCTGCCATATTTATCTCGTTAATGTTACTGTTCTTGAGCCATCTTCATTTGCCAACATGCATACTTTTATTACTTTTACTGCTGCAATTAACCCATTGCTTAATAGGGGGGGAAAGCCAGTCTTGGCCCTTTTATTCACCAAAACTCTGGAGGCATGCAACCGGCCTGTCATCCCATCTTACTGCTTCAGTGTCTTAACCAGCATATCATGTCAGTCAGTGAAGCATTACGCACCGTGGCCACTGTACAATGCTACAGTGTCGATTTCCTTGAATTATTCAGAAGGCTATGCCGTGTTGGTGCTGCTATACTACCCATCAGGGAGTGTGTCATCAATTAGAGCCACATGACGCCTGGTGGTTTTGGTTGCTTACGATGCTTGTGATCTGACGAAAGCATCGAGGATTTCTGACGTCAGAGTTCGTTTTATGACCATTGTAGGTGGACCACTTCTGCACAAGGCCTCTAGGTATGTGACGAGATAGACAGTGGCAAGATATATTTATTATACACGAACTGGTTTAAACCTGTAGATGGGACTGATTAACAGTTAAAATGCAACGCTAAGATGCACTGATGTCTGATAAATGTGCAGTGGAAAATGCTTGAGATCACCTAGATCACATTTTATTCTTGTACAAGACGGTTCATTAGCTGAATGAAACTGGCGCACATAATCTCCATGTTTGATGATAATTTCCATGTTTGGTGGTTTGAGTCTGTAGTTTGTTGACATTTTAACACCCGTTTCACTCCTTGAAATCCGTTGTTGAAGAGAAAGTGTTTTGCTCTCCTACATCTTAAACCCAAGATTTCTTTCAGGTTTAGTAACGCTGGCCAATCGGATCTATTTTTCAAACAAAATGTTGATGGGCTGTGTTAATAGTGATTATAAATCCCTGTGGTGGTGTTTAACATTTCAATTTTTCATACTATACTATCCGGTCTGGGTGACGTTTTCTTTTATGAACAAATCCTCTAGTAATCTAGTTATTATATTAACAGATAATGTGAAGTCCAAACCTTTTTTTCCATTCAGTCAATGTTCTCCTCTTCTTTTCAGATTTAGTGATGAACTGAAAATGAATGTCAACCAGCAACCTCACATGGCCTCTCCTTATGGGCAGCCGCAACCTGGCTACCAGGGCTTCCCACAGTCTGGTTATGGGGGGCAGCAGATGCCTGGGGCTTATGCGGCGCCATACAACGGGCCTACCTCTGCTTACCAATCAGGCCCACCTCAAGGTAATTGTGTGAATGTCAAGACTGATTGGGTCTTACCTATGAATAACTAATAATACTGAAACTGTTCATACCTGAACTCGAACCATTATCAGTTAATGAGTGCCTAAATATCTAAAGGATTTTTAACTCTCTTTAATTAGTTGTTCATAAGGCATTGCTGTGCTTCAGGTCTAGAGTGAATCCTCGAGCAGTAATGCAAGTCTGTAAGTCGCTCTGGATAAGGGCGTCTGCATAAATACTGTAAATGTAAACGGGAGAACCGTTGAATGAGAAGTTTGAATGTCCCGTCTTTGCCCCCTGGCTCCTGTCTTTTTTTTTCTTGTGTTTTTTTTCACCTACCCTGTTTTTTCACTGCTTTCTCTCTCTTGTATTTCAGGATATTCTCCTTATGCAAGCTTTCCCTCTAAGGCTCTTGCAGCAAACTTAGTCTCTGACCTGTCCTCTTCCTCTCCTCTTGATTTAGGTAACTGGTTTAATAATGCTTGGCAGCCTGTCCTCCTCCCTGTTCCCTGTGGTTCGTAATGACCGTATAGTGCAGGACAGCTTGATCATGTCTCACCTGCAGGATCCCTTTATAGCTCAGTGTCCTTATACTGAGGCTATCACTCAAAAGTGGACACTGTCACCCAGTTTGTCCCTCACATTCCCAAATAAATCGCATTGACCTTTTCTTTCCTTTCTTTTCCTCCTATAACAATGTCTGGCAAAGTCAGTGTCTTCGTGTTGAGGTGGCTTTTGTTTCCTGCATGCACAGTGATTTAATGTTTTAGCACCATACTGAGAATTAAATGTGCATGGCACTATAGGATATTGCCCATCCAGGCCCCAAAAGAAAAATCAAATAAATGAAACTCAGCCGACTTGTTAGTTAAGAAGTATGTTATTATGAATAGTATCGAGTATGGTGGTCTAAATTTCCTCGACTTCGCTTCCTTGAAAAATACATTTAAGAATAATTAATTGAGAGAATTTTTGTCTTGCCCCAACTCAATATGCAATATTATTCCCAAATTTGTATTCTCTTAAGTGGGTGGGCTCCATATCAAAACTAATCCCATAAACAATTGCTTTTAGTCTTGAAGCATATTTTTATTTGGAATAAACAAATGAAATTATTTTATTTGCAATAAATTGAATATCAGATGCCTTAAATGCCTAGTTTAAAGGAACATGAAACTACTGAATATAAAATTTTCAAACGTTTTCATATTCCCACGTTCCCACAAAACATGACAAAATGCGGTGTATGAGTTATTGCAACATGTGTCAATGCGGTGTAATGTTGTGTAAATGACACACATGCGCGGTACAGATTGGCCAGCGTCGTAAAACGTAATGAATTGTGCGTGACGCGCATTCACGATGCAAATCGGGCAGGGGACGCTGATTGGATAACCACAGATCACATCCTAGCTTGTTGATCAACATTAGCTAACTGGCTTTGTTTTGGGGGCATTCTCTAATTTTAGAACTAGCTATGTTCGATTTTCTCTAATGTTAGCTAGCTAGTTTTGTTTAGGGGGGAAAAAATATATATATATATTTTTTTTTTACATTAATTTTTTTGGCATAAACATTCACAGCTAACTAGTGTTGTTGATCTCTTACTTGTGTAAGCGTTTGTGTTTTTAAATGACTCTGAACTGCAGTTTTCCCAGTCTGAAAGCGACTACAGATTTCCTTTTTTACTATACTAGCAGTTGTCAGTGATTAGCAGTCTAGGTTTCAAACAATCCGAGGAAGTAGCACCAGGCATAATTTTGAGCGGTAATATATAGAAGACCGGACAAATGTTAAATTAATGTTGACATCAATGTTGTTCTCATTCATTCTAGCAATTCATTTTGAAATAAATCCCTTCTTCAAAAAAGTAGGGCACCTAGTCTTGAAGCATAATTTAAAAGTACCCAAATCAGTTTTATTTGTTGATGTCATCATCCTTCCTAGTAAGTCAGGGTTTACCATTATTTCATATTTGTTTATTATGTTAGTCATATACAGTATACCACTAATTCAGTAGGTTTACTGGTGAACTTCTGAATTGTATTCCGCTTTATTCTGCAGGTATGAGAGGACCCCCCACCTCCGGTGCACCCCCGGTGTCTGCTGCTCAGCCCTATTCTCAGTTTGGGCAGAGTGACGTACAGAATGGACCACCACCACTTATGGGTGTCCTTCCACAAAGGTCAAGGTTTTGTGTATTCTTACTGAGAGATGTCCTTTATTTTTTTTAACTCTGTGTTTAACTCATGTAACAGAACTTGCATGCCGAAGTTAAATGACTTAAATCAGCAGTAGAGACTCTTTCCCAAGCTAGGGTTATCGAAAGCAAGTATTTTTTTTATTTTTTTTAATGACCTTCTTAGATATGATTCTGCGCTACAGGGAAACACTTTTAACTGGTAACATGAAATTGCAGATTGTGACCAATCAGATGTGTCTCTTGTCTAATATGTATTCTCATCCTTGTTGGCAATATATTGAATGCAGACAGTACTCAGAGAATCTTTCTTCTGGTAGTACAGTGGTTACATTAAAATGGGTCTCGAAATCAACGTGGGTTGCAATCAGGTCCGTGTTGTTAAAAAGGTTGGAATACATTTTTCTAGTTGACCGTGCGCCGTATGTTTTCTCTTTTTGAGATAAGATCAAACGACCGATTTTGGAGGGGGAATGAGCGCAGATACTCTGGAGTAACTTGCGGGAAGCTGCACAACCAAAACTACACGAATGTTTACTGCTAACTAGCTGCTACTGTAGAGCCATGCTTGCAAATGTTTTGGCATATTTGTGTCCGAGACGCATACCAAAGAAACCCTCTAAAACACTGGTTTTAATTTCAGGGGCACTTTAATTGACAACTGAATCTAGTTGGTTGAAGATTAAAAATTTTGCAAAGTTTCTTTTTAGGCTCATGTGAATTTTTAACATAGGTTAATTAAAATATAGTGTACTGGCTGGGTTGGGTTTTTTTTTTCCATGTCCAATGGAAATCGAAACTTGATCCCAGTAGCAGTTTTGTCTCCAGAAGCATTGTAACAAACACACCCACGTAGTGTATTAAGGATCATGTTTCATTTGATGACGTTTCTGAACCAGAGGTGTGCAACTCCAATCCTGGAGGGCTGTAGTCAAGCTCTTCCCTGCCCACCTGATTTAACACCTCAATTAATTACCAGATTTAGTGGGTGTGTCAGAGCAGGGGAATCACCAAACTGTGCTGGTAACAGTTGGTGCTTTGAACAAAGAAATCTAAGCTTGCATATTTGCAATTGTCAGACATGATTGTATGGTAGGTAGCAGTCAAGTTCTGATTTTCCTGGGATTTTTCCCCTCTTTTTGTCCCTTTATACTATATAGGCCACTTGTGTCTCAGCCGTACACTCAAGGAGCGATGAACCGGTCTGGTCCTCAGCCTGCATATAACCAACAGTTTGGAGCACCACCCACAAGTATGCAGCAGGTGACCAATCAGATAGCTGATATGCAGGTTGGGTCCACTGTACCCTCCCCGGCTGGCCCAAGCTACGGTAAATACTCTTTAGTCCATTTTTTAGTAATCCTATTTATGTATGCAGTGGGACTAAATATTGTGCCTCTAGAACCATGGGCCATGATGCAACATTAAAGATAATACAGTGGCTCTGTACACAGGACAAGTGAATCTAGTACATGTGTAAGACAAGACTACAGTTTCAGTAGAATGACAGTAGTTTGGTACAGGAGGTAATTGGAGTAGAATGAGGTTTTCTGGCATTCTCTAAAGAACGGTCTTTCTTGCAGCTCTACCTGCTATCTCCCAGGCTCCTGCTTCCACTGCTTATGCACCCATAGCACCCCCTTCCTCTTTTGCTCTGTCGTCTACTGTCGCCACTCGGGCTCCAACAACCTCGGGAGCGCCACATACACCATCTCAGTCCTACTATGGCGCTCCTACTCATTCTCAGCAGCCATTCCCGACTACAGCCCCGCCTTTCTCTGCTAAACCTGGCCCCACCCAGCCCCCTCATCCACCCTTGGCTTCTCAGCAGACTTTCTCTCAAGCCCCTCCCTCCTCGCAACCTCAGTTTTCTTCAGCCCCACCGCTAGGTCCTACTGTATCATATGGAGTCCCACCTCCGCCAATGCAGGCTATTCATCCTAGGGCAACCCTTCCCACTTCCCAGCCTTCAGCTTTCCCCGGAGGGCCTCCACCCACCTCCGCCCCATCTCAGTATGTAGGAGCCATGCCACCTGCGTCCCAGCCCTCCCCATTCCACTCAGGTCCTCCTCCTTCACCCACCACTTCTGCTGGATTTCCACCTCACGGAGGCGCTCCTCCCAGGCCTCCACACTCAGGCATGCAGGGCCCCCCTATTGCCTCACAGGGGCTGCCGATGTCCCAAGCGAACCATGTAGCTCCTCCACAGCCTGGGATGTTGCATGGGCCCACCATTCCAGGAATGCCACCACCACAGCCAGGGATGCAGGGCTATCCACCTCAGCAGAATGGTGAGTGCCTGAATGTTCTTTATGAACAAATGGAACATGAGGCTGGATTTGCAGTGTCCCTAAAATGCTTAAATTTTGTGATTGTAAAATTAAATTAAATATTGCCTTTTTTTCTTTTTTTTTTACTAGATTTAACATGCTTATCAAACACCATACATTACTTTTGGTTGTGTGGGTAGAATAGAATTCACAACATCAGACTCCACTCTAAACACATTTTGTAATTGTGCTTGTTGTCTTGGTTATGTGGTAGCGAAAGACAGTTGTAGTAAATGTCCCAAGGATGTTGACGATAGTAGCTACTGTAGTCACAAATGCATTAGCTGCTAAGTCCCAGAAAAACAGGGTACTCTCCAAAGATATGTGTTTATACAGAAATGTATTAAAGCAAAGGCACCAGATTTGTTTAGAAGTTATTGTGGTATTTAGAGTATCACTATAAATTGTTAAACATTCATGAAATGTTTTACATTGCCTTCGATGTAAGGGCTATCCGTGCGTTTATTCTACAATATACCAAAACGTTGCTTGAGAATCATGACTCGTGTGCTGTTTGGTGACTTTTCACCTCTTCTGGTTGTAGTATTTCTCCTCTTAATGGTAGTGGAGGTTGTGGGTTATGTGTGTGTGTTCTTCGTTTAGGTGCTTTTGGGCAAGGGAGAGCCCCTCAGCCTGGCTATGGTGGACCATATCCTGGGCAGCAGGGCTACGGAGCACCGCCCACTGCACAAGCTCCTCCTCCTGCTGTGAAGAGACTTGACCCAGACTCCATCCCCAGCCCGGTACATGCACACTAGACACACATGTACACAGTCTGTTGCACATTTCACATTCTGTCAGTGTTGAACACATGCATATTCTGTATGTCCATTGTCTCTTTGCCCCACCATGTACTCAGTTTTCTCTTCTTATTCAAACGCATATATCCACAGAGCACTGTAGTCGTTTTTTTCTGTGTTAATGAGGGTAATGAGTTACAGTCATGTGCAGTGGTTTGTGTAAGGCCATGCTCTGTGTAAGCTGCTAGGCCATGCTCTGGAGTCTCCTGTGTCTGATGTGCATGCACCATGGCGGAATAACAGATATCTCGCAAATCCGTCGAGATTCAGTGTCTGTCAAGGCGGGAAAAAAGAGAGAAAAAAAAAAGTTCTGCTTGATTATTGCATGTGTGCGCTGGTAATATCTGCATCCACATTCACTAGTGTTGCTTTCTAAACAATGTAATTAATCAATGTTATTCTAGTCTTGAAAGCAGAGGTAACTGTGGTTACACTTCTGTTTATCTTTTCTCTGCTCTCTTTCTGTTGTTATTTTGGCTTTTCTCTCCTCTCTTTAATTTTGCTGGACTAAATTGTTAAAATGTAAAGCAAGCCTCTGACATACCGCCTGTGCAGAAAACAAGACATAGAATAGACCCAGACGCTATTCCCAGCCCAGTAAGTGCCCTGTGTCTCTCTGCACGTCTGTGTTGTTGCACTCACCCTAATCTCTCTATCCTCAGTCTATCTCCTAATAACACCAATGACTCTGTAGATCTTTTCAGTTGTGTTATTTCCACAGACATAAATCAGTGTGAATGTTGTACTAGATTAGTAATAGAGTTTAAAGGTTATAAGAGTTATAATCTTTAATATATAATGCATTCATGTTTGCATTCATGGGTGAGGGGAGAAATGAAGTAGCTCAATGTAGGTGAACAGTATTAACAGTACTTTATGCTTGTCATCTATTTTGAGCTAGCTCATTTCTTTCCCCCCATGAATGCAAACATGTATTGTGAAGACTTTTGTTTGCAAAATAGTGTAGCTGCACTTTCAGGACAAACCTACAACCGAAAATATATCTTACTAAGTATGGGGGTTTTTTTTCTCAGTGAAATTGGTTGGATTGTAAAATGTTGAGTATATCATCTTTTATGGTGACTGGCTTTCTACACCTGTCGCAAGTCATTGGTACTCACCCAATCTAGCCCCTCCCTCTCCCCTTGCATGCTAGTTCAGCCTTTGCATGTCTGATCTGCTAGCCCAGTGAATGGTTTATGTAACTCTGCATATGCATGGTCCAACATCGAAAAGCTGTAAAGTGTAGAAGTCATTCTCTTATTATTTAGGCGTGGGTGCGTAAGTGAATTGTACTTCATTGCTTTCTCAGATTCAGGTGATTGAGGACGACAAGGCAAACAAAGGCAATGAGCCTTTTGTCACTGGGGTCAGAGGTCAAGCCCCACCCCTCGTCACTACTAACTTCCACGTTAAAGATCAAGGTATGGCGTGTTATTAGACGTTTATCTTTGTCCATATTTCATGTTTGCCAAACATTGCAACACAACCCTCTGTGCTGCTTGTTTTGTATGCTCAATCTAATTTAGCTGTTAAGGAGTGTATGTGTTGTATTTTTAAAGGGAATGCAAGTCCACGTTTCATCCGCTGCACAGCCTATAATGTGCCGTGTACCTCGGACATGGCCAAACAGTCCCAGGTGCCACTGGCTGCGGTCATCAAACCGCTGGCTACTCTGCCTCCAGATGAGGTGAGACATTGCTTTATTATACAGCCTCTGAGGCATGGCCTTCTGTCTGTGCCCATCCTCTAGGTAATCTATCAGTGCCAAGTTGTGTAATGTTGTAGTAGACAGATAACGTCTTTAGTTTTATATACCTTTTATATCTTTTCTCTTTGTTCTTTCTTTGATAACATTCAGATAATTAACTGTTTGTTTCTTTCAGAACCCTCCATATATAGTGGACCATGGGGAAAGCGGTCCTGTTCGCTGTAACCGCTGTAAGGCCTACATGTGTCCCTACATGCAGTTTATTGAGGGTGGCCGGCGCTTCCAGTGTGGCTTCTGCAGCTGCGTCACGGAAGGTGAGCCTGCCAGGTTTTTAATGTTAGTCATCCCGCGTTGTAGGCAATAGGTCATTCATTTCAAAAGTATGATCTTTGGGCTCCCGAGTGACGCAACAGTAAAGCGTTCGCCCTATCGTCTGGAGATCGCAAGTTAAAAATCCCGACGATGCCACAGCCATCCCTGGCCGGGAGTCCAGGAGAGCGTAATTGGCTTCATGTGTCTCGGCGGAAGCATGTATTAGCTTTCACCCTCCCCAGCTGGTGGCTGTCGTGCGATAAGGGGGAACTAGCTGGTGGGAATTGGAATTGGGAGAAAATGGGGATGTATAAAAAAAAAATTAAAAAAAAAACTTTTTTTTTTTTTTTTTTTAAGGTATGACCTTTGTGTCACGTGACTATGTGGAAGGACTTTGAAATTACATGTTTAAATGAGATTTAGGCTTGACCTACATGTGTGCCTCAAAGGGATGGATGGTTTTTACGGTACATGTTATCTTGGTTGTAATCCTTTTTAACTCTTTCTTTTCATAGTGCCTTCCTATTACTTCCAGCATCTGGACCACACAGGGAAACGTGTAGACTGCTACGACCGACCAGAGCTCTCTATGGGCAGCTATGAGTTTGTAGCCACAGTGGATTACTGCAAGGTATGTATTCTCTGTCAGACCTCAGGGCTCAAGGAATTACTTATTATTACAAAATTAGTCTTTATTTTTTGTTGTTTTTGCAGAACAATAAGATTCCTCAGCCTCCAGCGTTCATCTTCTTGATTGATGTGTCGTACAATGCTGTGAAAAGTGGCATGGTGAGGATTGTATGCCAGGAGCTTAAGACCCTGTTGGACTATTTGCCCAGGTACAGATTTATCACACCTAGTGTAAAATACAGACAGTCCTTTCAGTTTGAGTTTCAATTTAAATGCTTTCACCGGCAAGCAAAGCAACGTCACACAGCTGCTTCAGTGTCTCAAGTATTATGGTGTGTGTTTCTTTTTAGCGAGAACCCTGATGTGGAGTCCAATATACGAGTAGGCTTTGTAACCTACAACAAAGTGCTGCACTTCTATAATGTGAAAGCCTCTCTGGCCCAACCTCAGATGATGGTGGTCTCAGATGTGGCAGACATGTTTGTACCCCTGCTGGACGGATTTCTTGTCAATGTCTCAGAGTCCAGGGTTGTCATTGAGAGGTCCGTTTGCTCTTTTTATATAAGTAAATATTGATGTAGTATTTTGCTGATGAACATCTAATATGAATGGTGTCCTCTCTCCAGTTTGTTGGACCAGATCCCCGACATGTTTGCTGACACGCGAGAGACAGAGACGGTGTTTGGCCCTGTTATCCAAGCCGGACTGGAAGCACTTAAGGTATTTAAAACATTCACTACATGGCTGTAAAACGTTAGGTTTAGTCTCATTGTAGTTGATTTCGTTATGACATAATTGAGCAGATGGTAGATGGCATAATGGCTTGTATTTATAATCTGTACTTAAAGTAATATAAAGGCTGGTCTGTGTGTCTCAGGCTGCAGACTGTGCTGGAAAGCTCTTTGTCTTCCACACGTCTCTGCCCATCGCTGAGGCTCCTGGCAAGCTGAAGAACAGAGAAGACAAAAAACTGGTGGGCACAGACAAAGAGAAGGTACAGATTCATCTGCTCTCTCGTTACAGCACCAGTTCCTTCGTTTCAATTTATAAGGCACCTCTATTTCAATGCATGATTAGTGCTGGAGTATCACAGAACTTTGCATTATTTATTTATATACACTTTTTATTTGTTTATAGAAATAAATTTTCCACTGCCTTTTCTCTTTTTTTCAGATATTATTCCAGCCCCAAATGAGTTTCTATGCTAATCTGGCGAAGGAATGTGTGGCGCAGGGCTGCTGTGTGGATCTCTTCCTGTTCCCTAATCAGTATGTGGACGTGGCAACATTAGGGGTGGTTCCCTCATCAACAGGAGGTTCCATCTACAAATACACCTATTTCCAGGTAAGTGGAAAGATCAAATGTCTTTTGCTGGATCCACAAAGCCCTGTTGGGTGATTTAGCCCTTCGTGTCTTGAAGCATTTATGGATTATATGATAAAATACACACAGTCATGCTGTCATGTGTTTGTGTGTCAGGCCCAGTCTGACCAGGAGCGGTTCCTGAATGATCTGAGGAAAGATGTGCAGAAGCCGATGGGCTTTGATGCAGTGATGAGGGTCCGCACCAGCACTGGTGAGTGGAGCAGGCCTTTAACGTATATACGCTTTCACACCTTGGAGCAATAACTGAAAGTCTCAAGTCCTAACATGCCTCAAAACCTAATGTTCAAATGAACAGGTTTATTTTATTCTATACAAAGCTTTGTAAACTGGAAATGTGATGTTTTAGAAGGTCTCCTGTTAGGTTCTAATAACTTTCACTGTGTAAAGCGTGACATGTCAGCAAGATGTTTGATAAAAGGGCACAACGTTTTCGATGCTGATTAAATATATGATTGGATTATTTGCTTTCTGAATAGTCTACTGGAGGCAATGTTGAGGTTAACTTAACCTGCTATATTTCAAATGAATTTTCAGATCCCAGTTTGTCAGGGGAACTGAAAACTGACTATTTTTGTATGTGGAACAGAAAAATCCAGGTTTTCATGAAATCTTGAGTTACATGATCTGGTTAACTTGCAAATCCTGCTTCTTCTTTTCTTTTCTTTTTTGAAAAACAGACCTCAGAAATCTTAATGCTCATTATTTTGATGCTACTTGTATTGAGACTATTAATAGTACATGTTGGTTTTGCAAAATTTACTGAGTTAAGTTTTGAGGTCTTGGAAGATTGACATTGCAGATGCAGCATCACAAATTACACCATCACAAAAATTCAGAGACGGTTATTGATTTGAGCTCATGTTTTGTATCATGCCAGGTATCCGGGCCACAGACTTTCTCGGTTCATTCTACATGAGCAACACCACGGATGTAGAGCTGGCAGGTCTGGACTGTGACAAGACCATCACAGTGGAGTTCAAACATGATGACAAGCTCAGTGAGGAGACTGGTGCAATCATCCAGGTATGTACGAGAGAGAAAGAGTTCGCAGCTATGCTGAACCACTCTTGCCTTTACTAACCGTTCCTTGTTCTCTATTCTCCTTTGTTCTGTGTGTGTGTGTGCGCGCAGTGTGCTGTGCTGTACACCAGCTGTGGTGGTCAGCGGCGACTGCGGGTCCACAACATGGCAGTGAACTGCTGCGCACAGCTGGCTGACTTGTACAGGAACTGTGAAACGGACACCATCATCAACTTCTTTGCTAAGTACGGTGAGTGAGACAAACTCATGCCACCGTATTCGACATCTGTGCCACAAATCAATGGCAGTACACAAGTATTTATATATTTATTTATATTTGGGGGGTAAAATGTGCCATACAGAAAAAGAAACATTATGTTTAATAAATGTGTGTTTGTTTCATGTTTGTGTTCATAGCATACCGCGGTATACTGAATAACCCTACCAAGAATGTGCGGGACAGTCTGATGAACCAGTGTGCCCAGATCCTGGCATGCTATCGCAAAAACTGTGCTAGCCCATCTTCCGCTGGACAGGTAAGTTCAGCTACACTTCTAATGAACTGTTCCGAGCAGATTATAGCAAGATGCGCTACATTCTTTTTCTTCTAATTATCTTGTGGCTTTGTGTGTAGCTGATCCTCCCAGAGTGCATGAAGCTGCTCCCCGTGTATCTCAACTGTGCACTGAAAAGTGATGTTCTTCACCCTGGAGCTGACGTCTCCCTAGATGATCGTGCCTATCTGAGACAGATGGTCAGCGCCATGGACGTGGCAGACAGCCACGTGTTCTTTTACCCACGGCTGCTTCCAGTGGTGAGACGCACATTCATATGTACAGACATGTATTCACTTCTGCCTCTGACGAAACACAGACTAGAATAGGCACAGAATAGGCATTCCAATTGGACGGTTGAGATGGGCAAGACTATTGGGTATATTTTTACAAACTGACTAAATAATCTGGTAACTTTGATGACATTATTGAGAAGTGTGTGATATTGGCTATCAATTTGGACAGACTAGTCATTTAGGACTGACTTGGGGGTATTATTATTATTATTAATGGCACCTTTTCATTTTGAGTCCAAAATCTCAAAGTACTTGAATCCAAGTGTTTTTTGGGGGGGTTTTTAAAGTGCATTTTCCCCCTCAAAGATCAAACAAAGTATTTATGATTTAAACAAATTAATGAAACGGTCCACTATTGTTAATGATTAACTATAAATCTTATGAAAATTACCACAAAATATTGACAAATATATGAAATAAGATGAAAGCCGTTTCTTCGCTGGATTTTGAAATGCTTATAAAGCTTGCATGGCTAATGGCATGTTTTCTGGAGAACTATTCAAAAGCTTAGAGTAATGATGTAAACAAACCATCTTCCACTAGCTGAGCAGTGAGTGATCCTCGGGATTAACGGTAGGCCTGTCTCAGCTGGGCGACGTGCTCAGGATGGGTCTTAGTGCTTCAGGAGATCAGCAAGATTTGCAGGAACTAACGCACTAGACGTTTAAAGCCATAAATGGTTAACGTTCAGGCTGGGGAGAAATGCATGTCTAACTAGTGATAAATACATGTACACATTATCATTCAAGTAGATTTATATACATTTATATAAATGCACGCATGTTCATGATTACACAGCTGTAAATGTTGCTGTCGATGTATGCTGTTTCTATGTAGCACAAGTTAGATGTGGAGAGTGATGCTCTGCCCCCGGCAGTGAGGGACTCGGAAGAGAGGTTGTCTAAGGGGGGCATTTACTTGTTGGAGACTGGACTGAACCTTTTCCTCTGGGTGGGGGCGAACACCCAGCAGGAGCTCCTCCAGAACATCTTCGGCTCCCCTGCCTTCAGCCAGATCGATCCCGACATGGTACAACCTGCAATAACCTAATATCAATAGCTTTATCTTTGTATTGTGAATGACTATCACATCAGACCTGCGCTCTTGTTTTATTGTAGACGTCTTTGCCGATGCTTGAGAATCCATACTCAAAGAGGCTAAGGGAAATTATCGAGTCTCTCCGCGCGCAGCGCTCTCGCTACATGAAGGTACAACCGTCGGCATCCTTCTACATCTTCGTATGGTCACTGTTAACCTACCCTGTTTTTCCTTCTTGCCTTTATTTATTTATTTATTTATTTATTTATGGTTCATTCACAATCTTGTTTTCCTTCCCATTTTGTGTTCCCTCTCACTACGTTTTTTTTTTTTTGTCATTCCGTGCAATATGCATTCACTGTGTTGTATCTGTCCTCCTATGCGTCTGCTCTCTGACTGGGATTTTTGAATGATTTTTGTTTGTTTCTTTCTTTTAGCTAATGGTGGTGAAGCAGGAAGACAAACTTGAGCTCATCTTTAAGCATTTCCTTGTGGAGGACAAAAACTGCAGTGGTGGGGCTTCTTATGTGGACTTCTTGTGTCACATGCACAAGGAGATTCGCACGCTCCTGAGCTAGGAGAGCCCCCTTTACCCTTTTTTTTTATTTGACAAACCAGTTCTGTCCACCCCTCATTTCTCCTCCTCTAATGTAATGTTCTCTAGAGTGAAGGGAAAAATCACTCTCTCTATGCTCTGTCACATTCTGGTGTCTGTCTGTGATTTGGTTTTGGGTTAGAGCGAGTTAGAGAGAATGTTGGTGTGCATGAATTTGCATATGTATGGGGGATGCTATTGATTTTCCTACCACACCCCACAACTGATTTAGTAACAGATTTTCCAGCGCAGCTGCTGAAGGGATCAGTTTATTCAGAACAAACACTTTAGTGCAAAATTAACAATGTGTTCATCAAGATGCAGGATAATGGGCTTTAAAAGTGTGTGCATGTGTGTGGACTGTGAGTGCGGGAACAACTGGCACTGTAGTAGACAGCGTTAATGATTGAACCCGGTTTTCTTTAAACGATGAATTGTAAGACCTGACGAATAGAAACAAAACTTTCCAAATAACTTATTTTCCCCATTCAATCGTTGTCGTCATGAATGCTTTGTTCGGTTCGTGTTTCTTTTTCAACCATGGCCTTACTGATCCCATCTCTTCATTTCTCTCCCATTCTTCTGCTAGTCTTTGTGTATTTTTGTTATTGTAATCATTGTTGGTTTTTAAAGTGTGCAAAATCCCTTTGACCGATAGATTATATGGGAAGCAGAGTGTTCAAGTGTGCTGTTCACTGTCCATACATCTAACTTTTCAGATATCTATAACACTCACTATAAAATTCTATGCATCAGCTAAGCTGTGGTTGGAGGAAGATGTAATCGACGAGCCTAATATCTAAATTGAGAGGGAACAGAATTCGTGCTCTTTTTCGGTCTCTGTTAAGTGGGCACGGCTCAAGCTGTGTTACAGTGTGAGCATTAAGAACAGATGAAGGATTCTCCTATTGTGGAGAGGGTATGTGCCCTTTCGGAAACCTCTCTGACGGGGCCGGATGATGTAGTTCAGATGAGCCAGCTGGACGGGAGTTTATGCAGTTGAGCTTTTCTTAATGAGGATGGAGACTGTAGTCCAGATGGTAGCCATCTTCAAAGAAAGCTTCAGTACCTGGGCATATATTACAGAAAAAGCTACACATACTGTTTCTGGTGTCTCCAGATTTTCTGTTTGTTGCTCTTTTTCTTTCAGTTTATGATCAAGTGCTAACCTGTATCATGAGTCATCGTGTATCATTTTACAATCTAATATTAATTTTGAAATGTTTTGAGGGTTATAATCCTGGGGCAGGCAGAGTCCGGTGCTGGCCTCCTCCCAGCTCAGCCCGAGTGCTCTTCTCTGCCCTGGTTTTGTCTTTCTAGTGATATAACCTTTGTACAGTGAAAGCGTATGGCAAGAGTAGCGGGAGTGGTTTAGGACTGCCGATTTCTAACAGTTTTCAAGCATGTGCAAGGATTGTGACCTGAGAAGCAATCAACACTGAATACCTTGTCATCACATTTATTTACATGTACAGAATTAAAAATCACATTTTAAAAATGATGCTCACTTAGTGTTCTTTGTTGAATGCGTTTAGTCATGACAAATTGCCCAATATACCTACAAGACTGTTGTGTCATCACAGACTTCTTTCTTTCTGCTATTTCTTAAGTTTCTCTTTGTCATTATGTTTTTTTTTTTTTATTATTATATTTGCCCAAGTACTGCTTCCAGAGTAGTTTCAGTGTATAAGCACTGATAAAGTGAGAGTTGGAGAGTCTGAGTGTTCATCCTACTGTAATCTTAAGTCTTTATATATTAATAAAAAAGGTAGATCTTAGTGAAATTCTTTAAAGAACGGAGGGATCTACCCTTAATTAGTGACCCTTAATTATTATTATTTTTTCTTTAGACCTTTTCATTTCTTTTGTATCTGTCTTTTTTCCACCATATGACCTCACAGTCTGTGTTTGTGTTTAGAATTCATGACTCGTGTCCTATCTTTGCCACCTAACTGCAAATAAATACCTAAATCAATTTATCAGTTGACTCTTAAGTTGATTTAATACAATTAGGACATCTGGAAGCAGACAGGTGTAGGTAACACCTCGTGCGTTATTGTTTGAGCTCGCGCCTTTATTTCATACTTTTTGTGACCTAGGCATGGCCAATAAGAATTGTACCATCAAAGTATTAACATAGTTGTTTGAGAGTATTAAACAATTGTGTATCGTTTAATTACGTGGGGGCTATTTTGGGTTCTCACAGCACTTTTCCTATGAGTAACATGAGAGCAATCCTTTACCATATGCAGATACACCACCTTGCTGCAGTGTACTCGTACACAAATGTGATAATTCCACACTCCTAAATTGACACCTTCTACTCTGTCTCATGAAAAGAAGTCAAGTGCTCTCCACATGACGGTTACCTCCATACGGGCTCAAACAGATGGCCAATTTTCAAAATGTTACTGTGGCGGAAAAAAATTAATCGGTTGGGGGAGGGGGAACAAAAATCTCAATATCTGACTATATTAATCTGCCTTTGCAAATCCTCAAATCTAACTTTATTTCTTATTGACGTGCCTCATTTTATAGCTTTGTCTTACTATTCCTGATGGTCAGAGCAGGTGTATCAAAAAGCAGTATGATCAACAGCTGCTCATGGGTGTTAACAACAGGAGTTTCTCTCTCCCCCATTGTAATGTTCATACTGTAAATGCTGCCTCTCACTCCCTCTCTGCCTTCTGCGCTTTCTCTCACACCCCCTCTTGTGCTCATAGGGAGTGTTGATTAAATGAACACCTGCTCAGCTACTCAAATTCTATTTGTTTTCTTATATGCATGGTGCTCAATTCCACACACACAATTTACTCTTTCATTCTTTGCCTGTAACCATGCCTGTGTCGAACATAAGGAACATTTTGCACATTTACAATTGTCTCCTCGCTGTTTGCCTACATCCCACTGAGGCTTTGACACGGGCTAGGCAATCGTAACCAATCTTTCATGAGATATTTACTATTAAAGGTGCTGTTTGTAATGTTTTAAAGTGTTTCTAGTGACCTAGATAATAATTATAGAATTTAAAAAATACCTTTTAAAAAAACTGTGATTTGCAATATTGCCATGCAATGCATCGCTCTAGTTTCTTTGGTTCTGTCTTCTATTTACATTTTTCCAGCCCGGAAATGATCCCTTCCCCCAGCCAGACATGAGCTGCTCAGCTTGGCCCCCCTTTTCTTTAAAGGCAACTCCTGATGCATGCATAGTTTAAACAGAGGGGGTGGGAAGACTTGTCATTTCTTTTCATTGCAATTGTGATTCGCAGCACAGGGCTCTAAAGATTACAAACCGCTCCTTTAATAAGATCTTGTTAGCCAACAACCTTACATATCACATACAGTACATGCCATGCCTTGAGCCCGAGCCTGTAGTTAGAAGTTTTAGGCCCAGGGGAGAACCGTTTCATTGGCTGAGGCAGAGCTGTGTGTCTCTTCTGGCTCCAGTCTGATTTGTCTTGGAGCTGATCACTAATCTTCCCTCTGCACACTTTTATCATCACTTTGTTTCACTGCTTGTATTCGGAGGTTTTGTGGCCAGTCCTGTGGTCAGGAACAGAGCAACGATGAAGAGCTAGAGGATGATTAACACAAACTGAGCATAAAAAAAGCGCAGCTATAGGGTCTGTGCACCAACAAGGTAGGTATGTTTAAAAAATAAATAAAAAAGTGGCTGATGCACTAATAACCAGTGCAACACTCACTACCATGTCAGTGTCACTGTTGTGATACGAATGGTCCACCACCTAAATAATCAGTAGTGGTCCCTTTCCACTGATGGACAGGGTAGAGGGGTTGCCAAATTTCAATAAAATCTGTGAGCATGTGAACATTGAGTCCCCATTTGGAAGTCTTCAAGTAGGAAGAAGGAATTCATTGGTATTCATTTACACATGAATTTCACAGATTTTGTTAGCTGGCTAGGAATTCTAAGAAGAGGGGATTTTAAAGTCTTACTCATAAATGTTTGTTTATAATCTTCATTGCTAGCTAGATGGCTAACATAAGCTACCCTGACAGGATATTTCAGAAAACCCAATTTGAGTTCAATCATTAAAACTACACCTATTTAGAAACCTTTCAGTGGTGTGTTTTTGAGTCCATATGTGGTCTCAGACATGCCCA
>JAOUQW010000049.1:9771101-9793599 GCA_028565825.1 Olivaichthys viedmensis
TGATGAGACAGGGGGACGTTTATTTTCAATTTTCTTTAAAACTATTGGTCCAAACTCTACTAATTAAAATGCATTTTGTTTGTGAGGTAGATTTTAGTGAAATTGTTCAACAGCCCTAAAAGAGACTGGCGTTTGGGACACGACCCACAGAAGAACCATGTTCTATATTCTGTATGGGGAAAAAAGCGCTATGGAGGTTTTATAAGTGCTTTATACGTCTTTGTGACAGCAGCGCCATGCTCAGCTGTTCCATTTCAGCCTGTTCAGCTTTCCCCAACTCCGCCTAGTCACCTTTACCCACAATCCTTTGCACACAAGCACACAAAGAAATAAGAAATTCATAGCCATAAGACATTTTTTCGTCTTTGTTTTGTCCCGTGGAGAGTAAAAAATAAAAAAAATAAATGGTTTTCCTTCAGAAGTAAATGAAAAGCAAACAGATGAGAATGGCGTGTCGTCCTCGTGGGGATCCGGAGCCGAGCAGTGAATTAAATTCACTGTTTAATAACGCGAGTGAACGTGAAGTGAAGACGTTTATTTTTGTGTAAGCATTTCTGTGATGGTGCTGAATAAAGCCACAGAGTTCACTTTATCTATAATGGGATCTGCTGCACTGGAGTGTGTGTGTGTGTGTGTGTGTGTGGGGTGTGTGTGTGTGTGTGTTAAGAAGCCATGTAAGCGAACGGTGACGCCTTTTTCTGAACACTTTTTGGATGAGCAGATGTTAATATCTGCATGCTGTCTGTTGATATATTGTGCGTCTGGGGGGGGTTAGTTTCTCACCTCGCTTTTTCTAATTATTATTATGACTATTATGACTATTATCATTAATACAAATGGCAATAAAGTACTACCATTCGTGGCGTACTCCGACTGCACAGTTCTTCGTGTAGTAGTAGTAGTAGTAGTAGTAGAGTTGAGTGGCTCCCCGACTGTCCTGCATTTGTCATGGCCCTGCCTCTACGTCACACATGATTGACAGCCGTTCCTCCCATCCATACCATGGAGCACATTGCATGTGTGGGCTCACACTGTCCTCTTTTTTAACCAGGGGTGCCTTCTCCGTGGTGCGCAGATGCGTGAAGAAGTCCTCAGGCCTGGAATATGCTGCTAAAATCATCAACACGAAGAAGCTGACAGCGAGAGGTATGGCTCGTCGCTAGCTCTTTCGGGGGTAAACCTAAGTGGCATCATATGGCCACTGCATGTTAGTAAACCTTTGCTTTTTTTATAATATATATATATATATATATTGCTGTGAGCGATGGGGAAGTGGAGGCAGAAGATCTGGCATGTTTTCTCTCTCCTGGGATTACATGTCGTTAATAAAAGAGAGCGCTCTTTAGAAAAGGGGCCATCTGACTCGCCTCTGTGCGGCTCCCGGCGTCGTAGGACGCACAGCAGTGCTCCCGGCTTTACAGGGAGACGCAAGTGACGATTCCAGCCAGGCCTTTTTTTCTTTTCTGGAGCAACAAATGGAATGTGGACTGAAATAAATAAATGGCGTGATGTGGGTGATGTTTGCTTACTGAGATTGTGTTGTCAAAGTGAGTGTCGCATGAAAATACTCCGTGTCCTTTCTATGCCTGCTTTGAGTAACCGAATGTTTCTAAATAATTTGCGGTGGTGCAATTTTTATTTTAAAAAAAGAAATAATCTGCATTTGATTGATAGCACCAAAGGAGGTGAGAAAAAACAAGTCGTTTTAAGACATTTGGTGATGCATGTTTGTTTCCTAGAAATAAGCTCACGCAGAGATAAAGTGTGCTTCATGTCCTTTGAAACCATGTAGTTACTTTCCTGCTGCAAGGATGTGTTTAGTGGTCCATGTTGTCCATTCCTGTTGCATTCAGACACTGTTGCTGTGTGCAAAAGCTTGATGTGGCAGTATAGTGATGATGTAAGAATACCTTATAAAGCATTCATCAGTTTGACGAGCTCCGCTGGGCTGGTTAAAGCTGTTGGAAGAAACTGTTAATTGTCTTAGAGTAAAATTTTACATACTGGGTTTCTCCTAAATCTTGTTTGTTCATTGCTAAGTAAATAATCAGTCTGTTAGTCATATTTATTCATCAAATTATTGGGAAACAAGAAACTCTCAAGACCTAATCGCTTGTGCTTTCGCGCTTTTGGATGTCTATTAGATATTTTGGCAGTGGGTAAGGAAGTGCCTCTTTCTTAAATACTCTTTCACTCCTTCATTCTGCAGAACAGGAATTTTTCATTCAGTTAATGGGGAAAGTAGTGCTCCGTACAGAGTGCAAGTGCCTCATTTGGGACTCGGCCTGTCTTTGATGAGCTGCTTTTCTCCAGAAGTCGGACCAATTAAGGGCTGCTACTGAGGACTGTACTGCAGCCGTCCTATTAGCTGAGCAAAAGGGCATGACCGAAAGCCCTGCCTGGTCATATGGGAAAACCGCATTTCATCCTGGGACCATTCAGTAGAATTCTGCTTAGTTCTGTTCATCTAGTGCCTGAAATCTGAAATGGTTTGGCTGCCCTTTTTTTCCTGCAGACCCACTTTTGGTGATGTCTGTGTGGTTACTGCTTACGTGGGGAGTGGATCTGAATAGCCCCCCGTCCCAAGTAGTTATTTGTGGAATAAATAACCCTCCTCCTTTAATTTTTTTTTTTATTCTTCAGACATTGAAAGGTTTAGCTGAAAGATGTCGTGTGTAACTATAATGACCCAGTGATTGGATGGGTTGACCCAGAGCTTGTCACAGTAGCTAGGCAACCGTTTTCCTAGTGCTGCTGCTGATTAGCTGGTGTAGACGAGGAGGACAAGACTAGCTGAGTTGGTGCCGGATAGCTGGAGACCAGGAGAAATGGGTGAACGTATGCACTGCGGGTTTGTAGAGGAGTCACGCATGAGGCTTTGATTTGCCCAGCCTTTCACTTGGAACCGACCCATTTATCCATAGTAAAATATGTATTCTAAAGTTGTATATAGATACATTTCCATTTGATTGCAGTTCTATGCGCATTGTGTGTTGGCCTGGGTGCTAGGAAGTTTTCCTGTGAATTGCTTTATGCATATGTACAGTTCTGGTCACCATTATTGGCAGCCCTGAATTTTATGTACATCATGTACAATATCTCCTGAAAGAAAAGTGTGTAGTGATGCATCTTTGGCCTATACACTCATGTTCAATACACAACAGCTAAGGATTAATAAATAAAAAAACAATTTAAAAAATCAATAGGAGGAAAAAGTATAAAAACTGAAATTTGGACGTGACAGTTATTGGCACCCTTTTGAGGAATTCTAATCACTTCGAAAAAACAACAACTAGATTAGACTCACCTGTGATGAATTAGAAATTAGATTTACCTGGGATTAAATTATGAGGGCTCACATGACTCGAATTAACCAATGAATGATGGCTTTCATGCTTAAAAAGGCCACTTTATTTTCCCTGATCCTTTTTCACAATGGTGAATACAAGAGAGCTGTCGGAGAGCATCAGAAGTGTTATTATCACAAAACACAACAATGGTAACGGGTACAGCGACCTTGACATCCCCGTTTCAACAGTGCGCAATGTTAAGAAGTTTACTATTCATGGAACTGTCAAGGGCCTCCCAGGACGCGAGTCAAAGATGAAAATCAGTGAGAGAAGTCTTCGAGGGTTGGTGCGAACTGTGGGGGGGAAAAAACACGTCTAACATCCAAAGAGCTAAAGGCTGACCTGGAGCAATGTGGAGTGATGGTTTCAACCCGTACCATACGCCGCAGACTAAACCAAGAAAGGGCTTCGTGGGCAAAGGCCAAGGAAGACCCCTCTGCTGGAAGAAAGACATAAAAAGGCACGACTGATCTTTGCCAAAACGTACCTAGACAAACCACAATCCTTTTGGGCATATATTCTCTGGACAGACGAAACAAAAATGGAGCTTTTTGGCAATGCAGACCAGCGATTTGTTTATAGGTGACGAAATGAAGCTTATAAGCAAAAGAACACCCTACCTACAGTCAAACATGGTGGTGGATCCATAATGTTGTGGGGCTGCTTTGCTGCCTCTGGTACTGGAGGCTTTAGCTGAATTAATGGAATAATGAAATCAGAAGATTACCAAGGCATTTTAGAGCGAAATGTGCTACCTTGTGTAAGTAAGCTAGGTTGGGTCATCGGACCTCAAGTATGATAACGACCCAAAGCACACATCGAAAAGCACAACAGAATGGTTGCAATGAGTCCTGATCTCAACCTCATTGAAAATCTTTGGAGAGAGCTGAAATCTGCCATTGGGATGAGACCCCCCTGCAAACATCCAAGAGCTTGAACAGTTTCCAATGGAAGAGTGGGAACAACTACCAACAGACAGGTGCAAGAAGCTTATAGATGGCTACCAAAATCGTTTGGAGGCTGTCATTGTTGCTAAAGGGTGTGCAACAAAATATTAGGAAAGGGTGCCATTAATACTGTCCATGTCATATTTTGTTTATCTTCTTTAAAATCATTTCCTGCAAGTTGAAAAGGATTATTTTTTGTTGTTTAATAACTTCAGACATCCTATTAAAATATTCTGATAGAGTTGGTATATTTCCATTTATTTCTGAAGATATTGCCAATTTTATACAAAAAAGGTAGAGTGGCAGTAATGGTGACAGAACTGTAATAGAACCATCTGTCTGTACAGCCCACTCCGCCTAGTTCATTATCTTTGCTGGTGCAAGGGTGTAAATGGTTAGCTATAGGGTCTGCCTGAAGGTCTAAGATGCATGCTCTCTAAGTGGACCTTTCTGGCACTGCTCACACTTCAGAGATTGTGTAACAGTATATGAATGACCTAGTGACTCTAATTTCTGCGAGGCAAAAACTAATGTAATCTAAACCCTGGTTTGTTCATTACATTACATTGTTATTTCTTTAATTTAATTCTCTCTGAAAGACCGTTTCTCTGGCTCTATTTTGCTCTTTCATCTATGTATCCATCTCCGTCTCTTTCTATTTGTGTTGGGATTGCTTTGTATCGAGGTTAATCCACTTATTTAATCGTATCTGACTAAGACCCTGGGCGATCCCATTGTAGAGTCTCTTGTTTTGCACTTGTTTTTTTTGTTTTTTCGTCGACGCTTTACCCTACAAGATGCATAAAACACTGAAATGCTGCCGTTGTATAAAACAGAAGTGGATTAAAGTTATTAGGTCCTGTGTAATCTGAAGGGAATGATAGTCAGATTACATGAACCGTGTAGCAGAATTGATCTATAGAGTACATAAGCAGCGAGTTATCATGCTTTGGTCCAGCTCTTGTAGCAATAATGCTTTAGTTAGAACCATGTAAATGTATATCTTGTTCCTTGCTTTTAATCCACACACACATTCATGACAGCATTTCTTCTGATTTCAATGGTTGATTTGGAACTCAACGCTCATTGAGTTTTATACAAGTGACCACATGCGCAGTGAGAAAAGAGGTTGGGACAGTAGCAGTGAGGTTTTTTAATAGGAGGTTCTTTTGTACCCAGAAATTTTTCAGTGAGCAGCTGAAAGCTAAATTAAACTGATATCTTAAGCCCAGTGCGTTTGGTACAGATTTTGTAGACCTCCTCCACCAAACCAAATTGTGAAGTTATGGTCTGGTATTGCAAACAACCAATGGATTGTGGCATTGCCCCTGAGAGATGTTATGCGTTTGAATGAGATTGGCTATTGACAGGTCTATTTACTCCAGCCAAGCAGGCATGTGTGAGGAGTTAGCCTGTCCTGAGTGGGTCAGCCTGCCCCATGATATTACCCTCTACAACCCAGTGATCTGACCAGATGCGTCCAAACCCATTGAGACATCGGGGCCCATTAAGATCACTGTCATTTATACGGCATGCAACTCTCTGTGCTTTTTTAGGCTCCTTCATTAAGTTAGCCTTTGCCTGTAGCCTTTGCTATTTTCACTATGCTCTGGTAGCGCAGCTGTTTTCACTACACTAAGCCAATTAATGCCATATAGAGGCAGGACAAGCAGGTATGCTCAGGCAGACATTTTTGTAGGCATGAGACCCGTTAAAAAGACTGAATGTTTTCTATATTATGGCATTTTACAGTAAGGCTGCAAATGTTGCATCTTTTTAAGTTACCTAAGCCCCTAGGTTTCATAGCCACTTTTTAGCAGTTCGAAATTAGACTGGGTAGTGCTTGGTTAGAAAACCATCCAGGTGTTTTGTAGGGATTTTCTACTGGACAGTGCAGTATAGCACAGTATGGCTACAAATCCATGATCCCACATTTTGTCATTATTTCCATTGCTAACTAAATACCCATGCTGAATTTGGTTACCCTCCAAGAGTGCCAAACGGGGACATATTGGTGGAGCGAGAAATAGTTCAGGCCACTGATTGGTCAAACACAATGGTCGTCACAGAAACATTATCCAGAATCGCAATCTTCAGTAGTAATATCTGATAACATTTAACATCGAATATAACCGAAAACTTTTGCTGTCTCCTTACAGAAAACCAATAATGAGTAAAGCCTGATTTTATGCTTTCTTCCGAACAGGCTTCTGACGTCTTCAAAGCGTCGAAAAGGCACAAGCGGAGCGCTGCATTTTGAAAAAGTCGCTCTCCAAATCTCCGCAAGCGAGTCTATGCAAGCCTACGCAAGTGATTGGCCAGTAATGACTTGTAAATGAATGGCGTGGAAAGCTCTGTGCGGCTCTGACACTCTCTCTTCTCAAACGTTTTAATCACACACAGCGTTGGATTGTAACAAATCTGTTAGTTTATGGTTTAACTGCATTTGCCCATATGAGGTGGAAGCATTGTTCTTTTTAAATAGTGAAACTATTTTATTGACCGAGATAAACGCTACATTGTGTTATCTCTTTAACACACTCTACATGTTTGAACTGATGAATGAATATAGAAAAAGCAACGATGTAGGGTTTATCTCGGATACTCGCTCATTAAAATAGTTTAACAAGTTGGTCGATTGTGGGCGTGTTTTAAAAAAAAATGTATTAGCTTTATTATATTTTATTTATTTATTGTTAGTCAGTGCAAGTGAGTTGTTTCTTATGGAATGAGTGTTAAGGCACTGTAATATGTCAACAATCTATTCAGAACATGCTGTCAAATAAATGTTTCCCATTAGACAGTGCGATTCGGTGTTGTCTTTTGCGGATGACGCCAATGCAAAAATGGCTACACTCTAATTTGTCAGTCGAAGCACTGGCATTTTATTTAAACAGAAAACATGTGCTTTCACCCATCGTTTCTTGCATTTTACTACCCGCCCTGGACAGCTGAGATCCTCGTACTGCTCGGAAAGCCCTGCGTTCATGGTTTTTCCAGAAGTTTGTTTCGTATTCTTCTCTGAAGCCTTTCTGACGAAGCATAAACCAGGCATAAAAGGTGAATCAGATCTTGAAGCTCCTGTTAAAACTAGCATCGTGTGGGTTCTTTGGAACCTCCAGAGAACAACAACTACTTTCACAGGAAGCTTTATGCAAGGGAAAACGGGCACAGATACTCGTTTTGAATAGTAGCTATACAACGCTATAATGCATTGGGAGCTATGCATGTTTCAACTGTGCCTTTAAAAAAAAAAAAAAAAAAAAAATTATTCTGGGTGACTCCATACTGTTTTGTGAAACTTGGATTGATTGCATCTTTCCTCTCCACCCTTCCTCCCCAGGCTCTCTCCGTCTATTTTGCACTGCAAATCTGTCTTTACTCATAGCTAATCTTCTGCATGATACCCTAAAATCAAGATATGGTGAAATCAAGCTGGAATTTGCCAACTGAAATTGGGTTTGCTCAGTTTTCCCACCCACAGCGCTTATGAAAGTGTATAGGGAGTTGAACAGCAGTGGATGGCGGGCCTGAGACTGAGGTTTGGAAGGCAGAGCTGTGTAATTACTCACCTGAGTGGGAGTGGGCAGGTGGGAATGGCCTTCTCTGGCAGCGGATCCTCACAAACACACAGACAGACAGATGGACAAAAGGCACACAATGAGAGAAAGATGGTGAGTAAAACAGAAGAATTAGCAAAGCAAGAAACATAATCTGGCCTGTACCAAGCAGTTTTGAAATAAAATGACTCTGAAAACAGTTGGTTTTCTCTGTTAAAATGTCTGTCTGCCATGCTGTCCTTTTAATCAGGTTGGGAAGATGTAAGCTGCAATAAAATGGAAATGGAAGGAGTGGCTGCCTAATTGCAGATTATACTGCAGTAGAATATGAGCCCTAATTCAGTTTTAATGAAGTAGGGTGAGGTCCAGGTACAGTGACGTGCTTTGACCAACGGTGATGAAGCTATGATCAGCGAATTCCAATAAGACAAACCAGTGCATGGTACTCTCCTTAAAGTAGACCTCCAGAAAATTTTAAGCAGCAACGTTTTTAAGGTAAGACTTAAATCCCATACCCATAAATCATGTTGACAGTATTGTTCTCCTCCCATCTGGATTGCTCCGGATACACTTGAAAGTTGTTTTGAGGCTCTCTGGGTATCATTGGTTACTTTTAAGACCGACTTGAGGCCAATCCTCCAAGACACGCCCTGACATGCAGATGGGTGTGATAGAGCTCTGACTAAACACGCTGTCGGGTTCAATGCAGGCAGATGCTCATTTTTATTAGTGTGCTGGCTCACCTGAGTGAGAGAGAGCTCACGTCCATTAATAATGTTAAAAAGTTAATGTCTCTTAATAAAGTTAAAGTAAATACTTTGGCTGTACAGGCAGCAGACAGGGCTTTCTGGCTGAAATTTTATGGCTCTTGCTAAAGTGTTTGTCATGCCTCATACTCACATGCATGACACACCCTCCCTCAACACTTCAACCTCTTCTGTATAAATATTGGCCCAGCTCTCTGTTGTGTTATTTGACGTTGGCCTTTACTGTTTAACTGTGTGTGTGTGTGTGTGTGTGCGCGTGTGCGTGTGTGTGTGTGATGTCTACAGGGCTGTATAAATCACCCCAGGCTTCCAGTAACACTTAGTAAACACTTTGGCCCATCGCTCAACGCATGCTGGGCTCTGATGTTTATGAAATGTCAGCTAATACAGTGCTCTCCTGGCCCAGGCGCAGTTTCTTTGTCTTTCTCCTTCTCTTTTCTCTCCAGTCATTACTCTTACCATCTTGTTTTCCTTTAGTCTCTCTCTATCTGGTTTTCTCTGTCTACTCTGCTCACTGTCCTTTTTTCATTTTTTTTTTCATTGGATATCTTTTCTTTTATCTGTCTTTTGCAAATCTATCGTTTTTCTCCAGCAGTGCCACACGTGCTGAGCCAGTTTTTTCTCTCAGGCCTTTGGGCTTCTCGAGTGTTATTTGAGTTTCTTTTTGTGTCCCATTCTATGGTTTGTTCTGTTTTTTTAATGTGGTTGGATGTGGCGGGGTGGTAGGGTGTGGGTGATGCAGAGTGGGCAGTTTACTGCGCATACACACACGCACACTCCCACAAACGCACTGCTTCAGAAATATGCAGAATCATTATATTTGCACTGCTGTACTGAAATATAACAGTGCACAAGACTTGTGATGGGGATGACTGTAATGCGGCTTCGTTTTAGTATGCATACGTACGTTTGTCTATTTGCTAACTTGCCTACGTTTCTCATGCTTATAATTCTCATGCTGCAGTCACACGCGTTCTGTCCGCTGTGTCTTAACCACTGCTAGCAGGCCTCTAGCTCACAGTTCACCTCCCCACAGAGCTGAGGATTAAGGCCAGTGTAACTTCCTTCGTCTCTGTGAATTCCACCAGCTTTACTTACTGATTCCACACTATCTACGCCTGCACACACAAACGCAAGCACACTGCTAGCTATATCGCATTGTATCTTGAGTTCATGACACACAGCACAGATATTTCTCTTTCTCTCTTAAGCTGGGGTTACTTATTTAATTTTAACCATGATCATAGCCATGATTCACAGTTGGGCTGAGTCTGTGCAGGTCGGCCCTTGTCTGCAGATTTTTGGGGCAGTTGGAGTTTCACAGAAAATGGAGAAGGGTGTGGGGGTGGGGGGGGGGCAAACACTCTAATTTCTTGCATCCTGATTGAGTTTCTGACCAGTCTGAGAGCGTCGGAGTATATCAAACATTCATTCATTCATTTAGCCACCTTCAGTAACCGCTTTATCCTGGTCAGGGTGGATGTGGAGCCTATCCTGGGATCACTGTTTGCAAGGCAGGACTACTCATTACACACACTCACACACACAAACACAATTTAGAGAAGCCAGACCACCTACTAGCTTGTTTTTGTGATGTGGGAGGAAACCAGAGAACCCAAAGAAAACCCACACGAACGCAGAGAGAACATGCGAAACTCCACACACACAATAACCAGAGCTCAGGATCGAACCCTGGAGGCACCAACACTATTTTTTTTATTCAACCCGATCCTGAATGTTGTGTGGTAGTGTATGCTCATCAAATACTCACATTTGTATGAATCCTGTTAACAGGCAATAAAAATTGAGAGAGCAAGGCTTCAGAGTGGTGCAATGGTCTAAACGTTCGCCCCACTGTCGGGGGATTGGGAGTTTGGATCCCAGTGGTGCCATAGCCACGCGTTGCCGGGAGTCCAAGAGAACATAATTCTCAGCCCTGCTCTCAGGGTGGTAGGTATGGCATTCCTCTCACCTATTTTAATCAGCGCTAGCACTCTTCTCCAGGCATGTTCAGCTGCCCTTTGACGTTACATGAGCAACAGTCTGGGAAAGTATGCAGTAAGTGACTTTACGTGTGTCGGAGAACGGAACCTCCCAGATTGGTAGCTGCTGTGCGATAGGGGAGAACTGGGTGGGAGTTAGTGGGTGGGAATTAGCAATTGCATGGTAAGTACAGGAAGTAGATAAAGAATAATGACCGACAGGAATTTTCGGCTGCAGTGAAGCTCCTCAATGGAAAACAAACTAATCTACTTATGGCAGAAGCATGAGTGCCTGTACAACGTAAATTTGAAGAACTACCGCAACCATGAAGACAAGGAAGACTTTTTAGACTTTTTAGTTTTTGGCTAGGTGTTTCTACTGAATGTGCAAAACATCTTAATTCATGCACTTGTGTGTCATGTAACAAATGTTTTTTAATAAACTTAAAACTTGAAGGAAAAAGCTGCAGTGGCTGAAGAACCAGTTGGGTGTGACCTCCATGTTTGTTTTGCTATGGCCATGTCATAGTAACAGGAAAGCATACGTTTGGTGTATTCAGTTCAGCAACAAGGTATACGATGGGTAATGTGCAATCCCTCATCGTTAGTGTGTGATCTCCAGTCACTTAGTGTGTGTGTGTGTTCCCTAATTTATAAGTCATGATAAAGGTCTATAAAAATCTGTCAAAGTGATGTGATACCCAGTCTTTTCATAATCTGTTAGGATGTTAAGTCGTACAGTGTATCCAAGGCATTACACACACACACACAAACACACACAGATTAAGGGTGGAACGCGTAATTTACTCTCCTCTCTGATGAGCATGTCCAGCCTCGTATTTGCAGTGACGCTTAATGACGTTGGCTGCTCAATAACTCAAAGAACAGTTTAATGACTTAATTTGTGTAGTGGTGGCGCTGAAGGATGAGGAAGGCAACAGTGCTAATATCTGTTCTGCTCCTTGCAACTTTACGGAGTGAAGTGAGCCCCCTCTCTCAGGAAGGAGCCTTGTGCTAAGAACTCATGCTGGGGGTTTCTTCATTGAGCAGCACTGCGTCTGCCGTTTCCTCTGCTGCTGGAGCATGGTGGCCTGGCACTTTCAGTTTCATTCAGTAGCCATATGAGCTAAAGTTGTAAGGAAGTACTAGGCTATTCTACTGCAGTATCAGAGTGGCTGAGTCCTGCTGCTGGTGACAGGCTTTGTTAAAGAGAATTTTGTCCTCTATGGGTCTACTTGAGAGGCTCCAGAAGTGTGTTGGGGTGAGCCAGGTTGCCGGCTTTGTACTTGAGGCCGTGTGTGTGTGTGTGTGTGTGTGTCTCTCTTTCCCACTGTATGTATTTATGCACTTGTGGAATATTGTAGCTGTATATTGTTAAATAACCATGTAAAATATGACCAAGGAAAAGAGAAATATCTTATTACTGTGTTTATAATGTTTTGTCTTTTATTAATTTTAAAAGGTTAGCTGTGTCAACCAGCAGCCTCTTAGCTGACACGCAAGCACCTTTAGCTGACACGCACTCGCAGGCAACAAAGGGCTCCTCAATATTTGCTGTGACTGAGTGCGTGGTGTTGCTGCAGAATAATAATGTCCCAATCTCCCAGTTGATTGTTGTTTGGGATTGTTTTTCTCTGTGTGTATGATGGTTTAGGGCTTGAATTTGACTAAATAATTGGTCTCTGGATTCAAGCTGTAAATTCTTGAATAAAATCTGTGTCTATATTAGGGAAGGACAGTATTGAAAAACACATGATGGTTATGGAATTCACAATATGATAAGCGTACAACCCAATATCACAGTTTTCAGTATAACCACAGCCATGTCAAGAAATGGAATACAGCATAAAATAAAGACGTACAAAAATTTCAGATTTCCTTATCATGCTGGTCATACCATCACACCCCGAGTGTATAAGGACGTCCCAGCCTCTGAAATTCAATTTTGGACTAATTTGCCCCTTATTTATTCTATTGCATGTTGTAAGACCTGCTAATATCCCTCGAGTGCTCTATTATAATTATAGTGGCGGAATGTATTTTGGCATTGTAATACACTGCGAACTTTGATTCTTCAACTGTACGGTATAGGGAATTCAGCCCGACATATTAAGTAGGAGAGCCAGTGAGGCAATATCGGTGCTCTGATTCCCTGATGTCTGCTAACTCCAAAACCTGAACATTATGTGTGGATATAATGCGCAGCGTTTTGGCTGTTGGAATGGTTTTGAATGATTTGAACGGACGTCTTAAGAAGATCAACGTTTTGCTTAGAATGGATCATTAGGGATAATGTAGTAAATCTGTGGGGTCACCTGCAAGCCATGAGACCCTGGCTGCTCTTAAGAGTACACGCGTCAGGCAGAAACTTGATAGCGAGGGGCAGGGTTGAGAACCAACAAACTCAGAGTATTTTGAAGAAAGCACGAATTGATGACTAGTCACAATCCTAGATCTAATATTGTAACGAGCAGACTCTTTGTGCAGAGAAGACGTCTTTAATGAACAACAGGGAAATAGGCTTACAAAAAACACTACGGCACTAGCAGAACTGCTAAAGCGCTAACTGAACCCCAGCCCTACTATTTAGACGAATAATCACAGATGAGGGTAGGTGGAACTTTTTCACTCCATAGCACATTTCCAACATTCAATGAAGGTTGCTAGTAAAACCATGTCCCATGCCATGACATCATGCTCCTGCACTGCGAGAGCGTCCATTGTATGCCACTGTATATATTGGTGTTTAACGCAATGCTGGGAATTTTTGCATTTGACCATCATCTCTCTGCAGTTTTCCTAATGAAGTGTTTTTCTCTTGTTATATTATGTAATCTTTGATTTAATTTTCCCTCTAAAACCCATTAGTTCTAAATTCATCTGTTCATCAGTTCTCCGAGGACTACGCACATTGCAACTGCTGTAATAGCTCATTAAGCATAGAGCTTGATTTCCGAAATCATTTTAAAGCGCCGTCATGAGCAGTTCTGAAAACATGGCGGCTCAAGCAGCTCTTTTGTAGCTTTTCTGTGGAACGTTGTATTTTCTGGAGTGTTGTTGGGCACATGCCACACAGCCGCTACTTTTATGTTCTCCTCAGACTTGATCGGATGACGAGATTAAACACATCACATGACGACTTCCCCTCAGACAAAGCGATGGCAGGTTAACACAGCTGGGAGGGACTACTGCTTAAGGAGAGGGAAATGAGGGGCAACCCACTCACAGCCACCGCCACCCCCATCTCTCCAAATATATCCGTGCCCTTGTCTGAGGGGGCACACGTCTTCTCCCTTTGCTATTCTTAGTCCCCCTTTCTTCTCTTGGGTTCCACAGTGGGTTCATTCCACTGTGGAAATGTCACATGTCCCTCCGTACACTGTTCGCTGCCCTCTATACTGGTCCACAGTCCACATTTTACCCACGCGCAACACCTTAATACTGCGCCATGCTCAACATCTTAACATGCACATGGAATGCATTTCAGAAACCTTTTTCTCCTGCACTAACAGGCCGAGTAAAAAGTGCCGTCGCTGCGTGCTATTTTACCTATTTAAAGAATTACATGATTACCTGGGAATCATTACCTGTTGTTGGGAAGCATTTTAACTGAAGAATTTCAGCAGGCATTGTAATTGAACTTCCTTTAGTGTCATTAGCGTCTTTAGCCTACACCATAACTTATATTGCACCGCACATGTGACGTTTATTAATCGGTTGCTCGCTACTTTTTAAGCTTGGATAGAAACACGATTGTTTTTTTATAAATAAGGTTAGCTGTTGTTTCTAAGAGAGAAATGACTAAGCAAGTTATATAAGCCCTTGTGCCACGTTTTAAATGAAACCATAGGAACGACTTCTGGCAGTCTATGAACACACATATGAAAGTAGAGAAAATGGTATTTATGCGACAGTTCAATTATATTTGTAAATCATATCGCTTAGTTGGAGTGGTCCGAGTGGCAGTTGGCCTTTTCCAAATGAGACAAGCTTGCCAAAAATGCTGCCTACCTAAACAGCTGCTTTCTGAATCGGAAGCAAGGGTGGTGATGATATTTCCACGATGGTATCTACAATAACAATATCATCAAGGTTGCATTAATATTGCTGTGTACCATATAGTTGATATGCGTGTTTATTGTCAGGCGATGAAACACCAAACCAAACTCAAGCTTTGTGACGTACTAAATTGGAAATATTCTGTTAAAGCCAGTTCTCATATATATATATATATATATATTTAACAAGCTGAGCATTTACAGGGAACAAATGGTGAATGGTGGTTATCCAGCTCAAGCTACGCCGTTACGCCGGTTTTTCCACTCTCTGACGTCAGTTTTGTAACAAGAAAACCTGTTAAACAAGAATTCCAGAGTGAATGGCCTAATGCAGCTACAAACCCCACAGGCTTTCAGCACCCCAGACTTGACCTGTGCCATGAACATTAACAGCTACACAAACGATTCTTTGGCCATAGTTCCTTCGAAACTTATTTTGTACTGCACACAATATCACCATAAAGGGTGTTTTGTAAGAATGTAATGTTAGAATGTACTCCCTGGATTCTTTTTCATTCTTCTTCTCATATATAGATGTGTACACGCACGCAAACAAATATATATATATATAATGCTTGTGTGTGAATGTGCATGTGAGAAGATAAATTATTATGAAGAGAAATTAATGAATGAATATTGCACTTTTTTAAGTGTGATGTCATTATAGGCACAAACAAAGATGAAGTTCTTGTGAGTGTGTGTACGTTTTCTTGTATCTGCATTAATTCATATACTTGTTGGACATGTCTATGTGAGACTGTTTGTCCTCTTTTGGCAGAGCGTTTTGTCTGTGCAGTTCACTGCACAGGTTTAAGCTCACACACACTTGGATGTCGCCTGTGAATAGCAATCCTTGTCTGCAATGCGCAAGGCCTACGTGAAGCTGGACAGGTAGCACTCGCACAGGGACACATTTAAAAAAAGAAAGAGAGTTTTTATTCTTTTATTCCGGTGTGCTACTGGGCAATAAATGGTATTTATATGCCACTGAATATATGTGAGAAGATTCTATATCTATATCTATATATAATGTTGCTTAAAAGTATTAAAAAATATAAAGTTGAAAAGTTGTATCTGCTTTGACCTTCTTGAGGCTTAATATCTTATCACAGAATTGTCAGCTGGAAACCTGGTCTCGATGTATCGATCCGATACTGGCCTGAAATGCTGGATCAAGTTTCATTTGACATTTTCCAATCTGATCCACTGATGTATTTTATGTGTTGAATGTGTGTGATGTTGACTGACACGACTTTCTTTGTTAGGTTGTTTACATTATCTTTTTAACGTGATATCCGGCACCAGTCTAAACAGCTCACACTCCTGAACTTACCCGCATGCGCAAAAAACAGCGACTACGGCAAGAAGAGCGCATCGCTATTTAATGTAATTCTGTTTTGTGGCTCAGCAATGTTAACAGAAATGACTTGAATTACTAAAAGAAACAAACTAACGTTACTGGCTTCTTTACATGATAATCTTATCTTTTAAATATTCTCACCACTTCTTTCTCTTTCTGTCTAACGTGAGCCTTGCGAATGAAGCTGCTTATTTGCCGCACATGTGCTGCATGCCACTTTGATTAATGTTGAATCGCTTCGAGTAACTCAAGTTGCGTTAACCTTGTGTTAATAATTAGTTTTTAATGCAACTCGTAGCCTGTAACTCGCTACATGAACGTTTCACACTCGCTCTGGCTGCCTGCGAAAGCCAGCCAGTGTGTGACGTGGTTTCCAAGGTAACAGTCAATGACTCCAGTCAACGTACGTAAACCTCGTGAGATTTGACACCCAAGAACAATGCTTCAACCACGATTGTGACAAATGTGGAATTGGATTGACGTAAAAGTCGCATGAATCTGCCTGTTCACACTGAGGTCACATTGCTCACGTATTAAAGTGACCCCTACTGACACGCCCGTTTTTCCACAGGGTCATTTTGCCAAAAACGTTTGGGGAAAACTGTTTCTAAAGTCTTGTGTTGGGCAACTAATAGTTCAAACTAAAACATGGGATCTTAAACGTTTCAAATGCAGATTTTCACCTTTGAGTGAGTAAATGTAGTGTAAATTCGAACAGTAAAATTCGTTTTGACAGCCCTAGTTTACACCGTCATGAAAAAGACAGATCGGTGTTGCATTTGAGGAAAAAGATCGGATTTGGGCCACTTTTCACACTGGACGCGTTGGGCCAGCTGTAATTATAAAACAGTTCACCTAAAAAGGGAACATGAGACAGTGGAACAGTGAACAACCAGCATATCGTCGCTGTCTAATAAAAATCTCCACAATTCAAATTTTTCAGGAACACAAACATTTTTCATAGAGAGTACAATATGCACAATAAATCTGAAATTAACGGTGTGATTTGTCAGCTTTTCATTGGTCATTTAGATGTCAACTGCTGTGGGGTAAATGGAGGTTTTTGCCCACATTCCATATCTGAGAGAGTTTTTAAAAAACACATAAAGTGATGCATGTTTTTCATTGGACAGCGACGATATTCGTGTTAATTTTGTTTTCCCACATTGGTGTAAAATGAGTATCATACCGTTCAAATGCCTTGCTATGCAATTACAGGTTGCACAATATTGACATTGTACATTATGATTTAAAATAAAGTTCACATCGTATAGAAAGTGGGATTTTGTGATTTCTATGGAGTTTATGCTTCACTTGGGCACGCAAAAGTAAAGACAAACGCTTCAGAAACGCGTCCTGTGCCGTTTGGCCTTTAGACACCCCTGCAGTAGGGAGATGCTCTTGCTGTGGTGCAAGAAGCACTCTGCTCACGGGCAGACTTTTAGATGCATTGATTTCCATTTATAATCCACTGATTTTTCATGCAGTCCTGCTGAAAATGGAAAATGTTACAGTTCTTTGCAAAGTTGCTTTTGTTTGCGGTGCTCTCTGAATTTTCAAGGCCCTTAGATCTGTGATTGTGACACATTTACCAAATCACATTAGATCTACTTGAATTGAACTAATGTAATCAATATTTCGTAGTATTAAATTATGGGGCAAGCCTAACGATGTTAGAGCTGCTAAATTAGACGTTGCTAATTTAGGGTTGATGGGTTTACTAATTAGTGGCTTTGAATGTTTTTTGCTTTCGGTTTGAGACAGAACATCATGGGTTGAGAGACCTTGTGAGAGAAATGAAATGAAAGACAGAACTTCTGTGAGAGAGATGTCTTGATTAGTACGTGTGGGGTAGGTATGCAGGTGTGTCATGTCCTGGCCGTGGAGCGAGAGGGACAGTATAATCACAACAACATTAGGGAAAGAGCAGGTTTGTCATAAATGTCAGAGGGAGGCTTAACAGGGTGTGAAAGATGGCGTAGGCTACAGAACAGTGCTGCAGGGGGAGAAAGGGCCGCCTGAAAGCTTTTTAATGACGCGCTCCGCATTTGCCCACTGCCCTAATATGCTCACTGAGCGCCTCTTTCTGATGAGCCATCGCTTCTGGGCTCCGCCACTTTACGCCCATGGACGGATAATCTGCTGTGAATTCTCTCAAGCGCTCTCTCTCTCTCTCTCCGTGTGTGTGTGTGTGTGTGTGTGTGTGCGTGCGCGTGCGTGCGTGCACGTTTACTTGCTTACCAGTTTTTCATTATGTGGAAGCTTTTAAGTTCAGGATCGCATTACCCAGAACATGCTTCAGTGAGGTAGTTTGAATTTTTGCAACTACTCCATGCATAGTGGACTTGTTTTTGTGGTTGTTTCTAAACATTTGCACTCGTGTGTTGGCGTTTGTGAATATGTGCTCAGATGGTTTCACTTTTCTAGCAGCTAGTGGAGTTATTAGAGTGCCAGCGGGTTCTTTGATGCGAGACCCGAAAGGTTCTCATATTTGAAGGTCAGCCGGCTCAGCCAGGTCATACTTGGCCTAATTGTCACTGCAGCATTTATTTGTCACCTGTAACCTTTGTCAAGCTGTTGCTATATCAAAATGTTTGTTGTTTGTTTGTTTGTGCCCTAGCCTCTGCGGCCCCGCTGCAAAATTGACTGTGCTTGAATTGTAGAGGTAAACCATTTTTGCACACCCAGCTGATATAACCATGCCTCCTCTTCACCGTTCAGGGACATGGTGTGAAATGAGCAGTACCACTAATTCATGGTTCCTCACTGTTGAGCGCTGGAAAGCTAATGTAGCCATAGGTTATTCTCAGTTTGTTTGGTGCCAAGGCTACGCTTACATAAAGCGGCCACGAGGGACTTCAGCAGCCTTGAGCTCCACAAAGAGCTGAAAAAAAAAGGACACCTATTCTTGATTCCTGTCCCCAGCTAACCGTAGCTCAGCTGATGAGATAAAACTAGTGCTGGATAGAGTCAAATGAGTCCTACAGGTCTTGAATGTTCTTTATTGTGGGTGTTTTTTTTTTTGTTTTTTTCTCAAACAAACGTCTTGAGCCCATGTTTGCACATTGTTTCTGAATACCTCAGTTTTCATCTGTACTAATCAAATAAGTGTGGCAGTTACCAAGTCTCAGCCATTTTGATGCTGATGCCGAAAATGCCCTTTCTGAATGGTACGTTTCCGTGCAATTGAAGTTTAGGCAAGATGAAATTTGTCAAGCATTAAAACGCTTCTTCAACCCTTTTATTATATGCATAGAAAGACTGGAAGTGGGACGCAGAAGAATAAGTAGACAGGTATTTGACAGTCAGACCACGGACAGCTCTGACTGTACAGACTGATGACCCACCACAGATAAGGAGCAGCAGAGAGAATTGTGTGTGTTTTGAGTGGATACATTGACATTTACTAGGATACTGTCTGGACATTTTTGATTCTTTTTACAATGCAAGGTATCGGAGGCATCTCTTTCCTTTATACACCAACACATCTTTATCACACACACAGTCCTGAGGCCGATGTGCCTCATGCCTGCATGTGGTCTGTTGAGCGGTGTGAGAGCTGCCGCTGGGCCAAGTGGGTATTTGGGTGTTTTTTTTATTTTTATATAGAGTAAGGCAGCAGGGCTGATATGACCTCACCCTTGGCCTCTGAGGTAAATCTCTCCCAGAATACTGAGTGAGGGAGTGAGAGGGTTAGACAGGACCGTATCAGACCTCAGTTAATACTGAGAGAGAGAGAGGGTTAGACAGGACCGTATCAGACCTCAGTTAATACTGAGAGAGAGAGAGAGGGTTAGACAGGACTGTATCGGATCTCAGTTAATTTATCCCTCCCGCTTTGCACTACGGTCAAACTACAAGCTTCACTCCTATTTCAGTGGTCTTGCTGTGTGTTTGTGAACGGTTCTGATGAATTGTGGTGGAAATACACATACAAACAGCGACGGTCTAACAGTCAAACAGCTCGACATCGTACAAACCCCCTGACTTTCTCCTTTGATTCGAGATTGCAGGATTTTAATGTTTTAGTTGGAATAGATATGAAAAGTGAATCAATATTGAAGATCCTTAGCTCATGCGTCTTAGCTAAAATATCTTAGCTCAAACAAAAGCATCCTTAATAGAGATGTTGTTTTGACATTTTTTACACAGCATCACAATTTTAAGCAACCGTTTATTATGCAATATGAACATTACCACTCACGCATGCATTGAACACATTACGCTGGTATTACCCTTAAGCAATAAGTTTGAACGTACCGTTTTAACGTTTTTGGCTTCAAGTGCAAAATTGTACATTCGCAAATTCTCTTTGTACCGCCCTGTCTAGGAAACAAAGGCAAAGCAAAAACGAAAAAGATTCAATCCCCTACCACGTTTCAATTGTTTCTCAGTTGTTCCTTTTTCTTGCTTAAGGAAGCTTGCGGTACGAATGTGAGCATGTTGAAATTGTCGGTGAATAATCGGCACAGATGATCGAAAAGGTACCAAGATGGCGAGGAGGAGATAAGGATTGCCATCGACTTGAATTTTAGCACTCGCATCTTTAAGGTATCCAAAATATCGGTTTTGGGGGAGGATATAACAGTTTCATCATGGTTGCCAGTCATGCAGATTGAAAACAATCAAGGTTGCTAAAAACTGCAAGTAAGGTATAATCTGCATAAAGCCCTGTCCTCTGTGTAAAACAGAGACCATATTTGGTTCTTCTTCATTAATGCTAGGTCAGGGAGTGAATATGCCTCGGCTTTGCACACCTAATATGGCTGTATTGCGACGTGCTCTAGAAGTGTACCGTGAAACATTTGATTTGTCCGACCTTAAAATAAGTCAGCCAGTTAACTACTTATGAGAAAAATAGTAGCTGCAATAAATGTATTTCTGATATATTTGTAGGACTCTGTGTTTGAGGAACCTACGGAAAAATGTGTAGACTGTAATAGACGGAAATGTGTCGGCTGTGAAATAACTGTCAGATCATACACAAACTGTGAAGAATAAAAAAAAAAAAAAAAAGTCTAATCCTCTATATCCCGTTTTTAGTTTTTTCTCTATGGATCCAGCCTGGCATGACCCCAAGTCGCACCATTCAGTGTGTTCTGATGACCTGAAGGTATGGCTGAGGTGATGAAGCCAAAATGATGATGCTATGTGCTTGGTTAATTGTTTTGGAAATGCAATGCCAGACTGAACATGTGCGGCGAAACGAGGGGAAGGCTGGCAAGACTCCGAATGCCTTTTAGGCTGTACAGATCTACCATTCAAACTGTAGGGAAAACGTATGGTATTTTGTCGTATGGATGTGCCGCAAGCCTGTGTGGCCAACTTTCCCTGCTTTCTGCGGTTGGCTGCTGCAGATTTGTTGATTGCAACAAAAACATGAGTGCTTCACATTTGTGGGCTAGTAATTGAGCGAGAAATCCCCAAGCCTCAGCACAATATAGCTAAACATTAGTCCTATATACACACACACACTTTTTATGTGGATGAATGGAGGGGTGGATGAATGAATATTTAATGTGTCAAATAAGTGAGCTCTCTTTCTGGGAATTGCGCACTCTATCTCTTTCTCATCCCATAGCACACAACGTATATAAGCTTTTCTCAAAAGTACCTGTATGGTTCCTAACAGGTGTCTGGATTTACAGATCTTTGTTAATATTGTGTGTGTGTGTGTGTGTGTGTGTGTTCTCTTTCTACTCAGCTGTCTTCTCTCCTCCCTTTCAGGCATCCTAATGAAGGCATTATCTTGACAAGTCACGGAACACAAAGCGGCTGTAATTTCGGCTTTATCACAGTGTTTGTGGTTCTGTGAACATCCTCGTCAGTCCCAATGAAAGCGGAATGCGTTCCCAAGCTTTATTATTTATTATTCTGTAGGGACGGAGAAGGAAGGGAAGATAGTTAGGCGTTTATGGCTTTTCGCTATTGTGTTGGCCCCTGAAGAGATGAATATGATGTTCTGTTCAGAGCTTGCAACCGATTCTATTCGTCGGTCCACGAGTTTTCATCTTTTTTACTCCAAGAAACACGGACGAGGCAAAACATTCTGCAGCGCATGTGCAAAGCTTACACCGGGCCTCCCACCCCACCCCACTCTAGCAATGTCAGCTTAAAGACACATGTTCTACTTCCCCTGTCTAGCTCTAGGCCTCCTGAAACATTAAGGACTCGCAACTCCATCCCTTACTGAGCCTCAAACAAAGAACCTTTGTTTTTTTTTTTTGTTCCCCCCCCCCCCGATATGTCTGGCACCATTAGCTTCCTAGTGTTGTAGAACTATTGTTGTTGTACTGTTGTAGTAACACTAATCTGATGCCATCGTATCTTTCCAGCCTCATGGTCACATTAAATCTTTAAGCAGCTCAGTGCACAGAATAATGCTAACTGCAACACTTTTAAAGTATTTTACAATGTGATATTTGTACATATCTCAGTTGTTTAACGTCATCCTTGGAGAAAGGATTAATGCAG
>JAOUQW010000049.1:9827645-9841789 GCA_028565825.1 Olivaichthys viedmensis
GTGAATTGAATCAGGCGCCTTTTCAAAAGCAAAATTGACAAATTGAGCTGTATTCGGGCCTCCCTGGATGAGTTGTGCACTCCTGCTTTAGGAGCCAAGGAAGAAAATCTAACACTGTTGTATATGTGCATACAATTTCTCCCTTAGATCTTTAAACTGAACGTATTTTACTTTAGATACTTTCAAGTGTGATTAAACAGATGCATCTTTTTTTCTTTTCTTTTTTCTTTCCAAATTTCACTGTTCAGCAACGGTCTACAGTTGCATCCATGATGCATCGGCAGGAGACTGTGGAGTGCCTGCGCAAGTTCAATGCTCGGAGAAAACTGAAGGTACAGTTCCATTGCCTCATTTAGCTTATCCCTGTCATACTACTTGTATGCAAAGTGGGACAAAATCTGACAGATTCACTTGTATGCAAAGTTGGAGAGAATTCAACAGATTAAATATAACAACATAATCTACATCACTCTGTCGCTTTCCATTCAGGGAGCCATTCTTACCACTATGCTGGTTTCCAGAAACTTTTCAGGTGAGTCTCCGTTTCTTGCTCATGATCAGGTAGGGTGGCCAAGCCATGGAGCAAAGTGCTGTTATCCCCATAATTGTGCTGTAGGTAAAACTTAAGATGTAGTTTCAGCTAGCTATGCAATCAGGGAGTGAAAGGTCTGGAAAGATTAAGCAAAAAGGCCTCAAATGCTTGTTTGTGTTTTAAGTTATGGACTCATGTTGCTAACTCTGCATTTCTGCCTGGGACACAGATTCAACCATCTTTGATTCAGCTACTCCAGAATGTATACGTTGATGTGTAATGTGTGGTCTTTATTACTCTCTGCTCTTTTTTTTTTTTTTTTTTTTAAACTTCAAGACAGGTGCTTTTATTGTTTTTGGTATCACAGGGTAACAGGTTGTATTTTCTGCCAAATCCTGAAATAAAGTATAATATGAGTTTGAATTTGTTATTGACATCATGAAGACAGTCTTAGGTCACGTTCTCTCAGGGGGTGTACATTTTCTGTAGCTCTATCCAATTGAACGCCTCTCTGTCCAATAGTGGGCCGGCAGCATACCAGCCCTGCTGCTCCCACCACCAGCACTGCCGCGCTTGCACAGGAAGGTATGTGAGAGTGCATCTCCTCACCTCGCCACCGGGGGGCCCAGAGAGCCCCGCCCTCCATGTCCCCACAATTGTCCCTCAGCATGTAGCCAGTGAAAGCCTGCCATGCCTGCTCTCACATAAAAAAGAGCACACGCATTCCCTTTCATGAATTCCCTTATCACTTCCATTTGGTCAGGAATGACCAAGTTCTTAAGTTCATATGAGTGCGTAGCCTGTTTCCATCATACACATAGATGCCATGTAAATTTCACTAAGATTTCACCAAGATTAACATGCATAATAAGTGTGAATCATGCTCCGTCCTCATGCGCCATTGCCTGCCCTGTCCTTTAACTTTTAATTCCGTATTGTTTAAGGACAAAAAGCAGACCCTGCCACTCGTAAATGTAAATTGTCTTCTTTGTAAATAGTGTTTAGACATAATTCTTTTAAACACACTTCCAATCCTCGGCTCTCTGCCGCTTTGAATATTTTTCACCTCGCTACCATGGATTGGCCTCTCTGTATCGAATAGATGTTATCCCAGTCCTTTTTTCAAATGTCCCTCTTTTTACACGACTTGAATTTGAACACCGATGTTCCAGGCGAAACAGTCTGATCAATATCACCTCACCGCATTCATTATAGCGATCGTTGTCGCCAGTCAGCCCACCACCGGCCAGCATGCGTTATGTCTGCATGTGAATATCCCTGCTTTAGTTGGTCTCTTTTTTTTTTTTTTTTGAGAGAGGTTATATATATATACCCCCCCCCCCATTTTATTTTTTAGAGCTGTAAGCTGTTAGCCTCTGCTTTAGCTGGAGATGTGGAACCCAGCTCTCTCTCTCTCCCAGCTCAAAACCCTGCACCCTGGGCAGGGTAAAGAGGCTTGGAGGCTGAGATCAGTTTTTAGACTGCAGTCCCTCATCCCTTGCCAAAGCAGACCTGTTCAATCTATCTTAGCTACCATTTGCCCCTCCTTCTCCCTGAACCCCCCCCTTGCTGAGAGTGCGGGGGTGTGCTACATGGATGGGCAGGAGCGGGGTTGGCTTGCTGCCAACCGTCAGACCTGGTGTAGAGTGGCGCATGGTGCCAGCACGTGCCAGGTGGTCGGCATGAAAGAAGGCCCACTGAAGGCCAGACAGACGATGCTGTTCATGCTACATGAGTCAGGAGGCAATGGAGGAGCACACAGGTCCTAACCACCCCCAAAACAGGGGAATTTTGTTTTACACAGTTGTTAGCATTCTTTTATCATATTGATATAATGCCATCAATTTGATAATGACAACAGGGTTTTTCAACATGATTAACATGATTAATTTCAGTTTTTGTTTATTGAAAGGTTTTAGTGCTTTGGATGCTTTATCTCTCCCTCAATAAAGGCAAACCTATTTAGGGTCTATGGTATAGGAGTGTCCTAGATAATCAGTTACATTTTTACTGTGGTGGTGATTGACATTAATTACTTTGGAGCCATCAAGTCACAGCTCTTTCCACCAAGTCTCAACCATACTCAGTAAGTGTTTGATTATATAACATCATCTCATTGCAGACATAGGATCCTTGTTTAGATGTTTGACCAATAAGGACACAGCATCAAGCTTTCTCTTCTTCTATTTCTTCTTCATCTTGAGCTTTTTGCTTTACTAACAAATAGACTGATTGCTGACAGTTTAAGATTTACTGCTTGACAGATCTTGAAGCATGTCTCTGGTTTTGTTTCAATCCAATTATGCTATTTGTTGTTGGTCCAGCACTTGTAAACAAACCATTTATATTGATCTTCTGTTGATCATTGTTGTCCTTTCCCAGTACCTTTTAAGGGCTTTTTCACACTTGACCCAAATACTCGAATCTGTATCCTGGATTGACTCTGGGCTTGTTTTGGGGGAGGGCATCATCAACTCGGGTTTATTTTCACACAGATAAATTTCTTCCAAACTGCGGATTGATTGCTCAAGTTTGTCACTTCTGCTGTGTGCGCAATTTTTGCAAAATGGGAGACGATGATTGTTCTTATTAATGCTTATTTAATTTGTGTTTTTATACCTTTACACAAGGATGGTGAACAGTTTGGGTAAAGCCTTTCTGTCGAAACTGCTCACATATATACAAGAATAATGTAGCGTTTTTGAGTTGTAGTCACTCATGTTTGAATGCCTTCTTCGCTACATACATCTAGAAGGCATTCTGTCCCCTCTGCACACCACATTCCTTTTTCTCTCATTGTGAAACTTGTTACTGTTACATTGGTTCAACTTGAAACAAGACGTAATCTTGCTATTTGACGCCTAGCCTCAGGAACGAATAGCCTTCGGACATGGTGCGGTCTGCACGCAAATTCACTTAAAGCGAAACCCCAGACCACTGTTTTCAGGTGGACCAAATATCGCTTCCCTGGACCACACTAGGCATCGAAAACAGCTATCACATTCCACCAAACGTACTAAACTCTCAGTGCAAACGGCCTCGGGCCAGAATAACGATAAAGTGTGAAAACGCCCTAAAACAACCTCCTTGTGTCTTTTTGAGCTCCAGTAAACTTGCCTGATTTGAAAAGCAATATAAAAAATCTGTTTCTCATTTGTATCTGGTAACTAAGATCAGACACAAGGAAGATGATTTAGCACATTCCTTTCTTGTCCTGTTAAAGTTTGGATAAGTGAAAGCAACCCAACTTCTGATTGACTGCTTACTGCGGAATGGCAAAAGGAGGGAGCAATGCCTGAAATGGTGGACAGTTGATTTTGTAATTCACTTCGCTTGTTCAAATATAATGAAGCATTTTGGGACTTGTAGTTTTACTTTATTGGCACTGCATGGCTGGCTGTATGGTAAATTGCACCCACCACTAGCACCTTTCACCTCATATTGAGTGCAGCATGAAACACCAGCAGGCTTGCGAAACAAATGATGCCTGCCACCTTCCTGCTCTCTGCATCTCTATTGATTGTTGTTTTTCTCTCTCAATCTTGCCTTTCTCCCCACCATCCTTCCTCTCCACTTGTTTATGGAAGGTAAGGAACTGAATGGGGCTATCAAGCATGAGGCTTTTGACCTTGGTGTTTGTAAGCGTGTTGTTAAAAGGATCACTGCTATATAGATTTTTTTTTTTTTTAAGGTTATCCCCTACACAACATGTTATTAGCACGGAAAATACACGGTCTAAAATACACTCACAAAATGCACCGTCTCAAGACCTCTAAATCAGGCAGGGCGAAATCATGTTTTCATTTAACGGAAATCAATTGCATACATTAGCAATTATACCTGTAGTCTCAAATTAAGTACAGTTTTACTCTCTAACGCTTGGTTTTGCATAATATAGATGATTTACAAATATGTGACTTTTGAAAAAACAATGATGAAACCTGTAAGCTTCTAAACCGCATAACTGAGTAAATTGTGGATGCCAAGCTGTCAGTTAGTTTGGAACATGCAGAATGAGCACTGCCGCTGCTTGAGTTTTGTTTGGGTATATTCTAATTCAGGCTCTTTTTTTTCCTCCCCCCTTTACAGCATGCAAAAGTTTACTCAACAAAAAATCAGATGGGGTTAAGGTAAGGGGGATTCATTTTGCTGTCTTTTGAATTTTTCACACTGTATGTATGACCACTACTTTCAGCTCTGAGCGTCAATATCCGCATTTTTCTTCAAAGACTTTTCTTCAAAGATGTTAAGATTCTTATAAAATAATGGTTGCTGGCCGAATTGCAGTGTGTCAGACTGGAAAGGTGATCATGTTGCTGCAGACAACATGTGAACAGTAGTCCCGTTACTTGTTTGATCTTATCTGTACATTCTTTAATGGTGAGTGGGAGAAGTTTTACGAAATGCATTTATGAGTAATGCACAATGATATGGATTTTATATATTTAAGTAGCCTCAGCCAAAATATCTCTGTATTTAGAGTTTTAACAGTAGTCAATAATGGTGAATGACATTATATGCAAGATTTTTTGAACGCTTTTAATAACATGTTTGTTGATTTGGTTAATGTCATGTTTCTTATGGTTTTGTAATGCTTCTATTGTGCACATTACAGTTCTAAATTTATTTATTAATTTTTTTGCCCACACAGGGCATTTATCAAAATGTTTTGATACATGTATGCATGCACATGCCCTGTCAGTGTAATAATTCAATGTACTATAAAGACCTGGTTTATTCACATCATTATTCAAATAAGATTATTAGTAGATCAAAATGCCCGTTATGTCCTATGTAACCCATCAGTCTGAACAGGAAAATGTTGTATGTCTCCTCTCTGCTGCAGCCCCAGACAAACAACACTAAAAACAGTGTAGTGAGTGCTGTAGTGAGTGCCCTGAAGGAGAGCAACATGGCCTCCTCCACACCAATGGTACCTTAATCTGTATTCAACACCCCTTTAACCCATACCTAGTGTGCTGTGCTGTAGATGTCAATAGATTATCAAACACTGTTTTATTTTTGGTTCATCTGCATCCTGTCAAGCAAACCTGCAGTACATTTTTGTTCTTTTTTTTTTGTAAGCATGTCATAATTTAAGTTTGGCTTGATGGGGCTTTTTCATGTCCTGCTGTTCCGTTCTCATCTCTACTTTGACCCTATGTGTATAAGCTCACACAACAGCTCACTCATTCTAACAAATGCATACACAGTTTTACATTTGTATTAATTTGAGTGTGCGGATTGGGCAGAGTGAAATAATTGCCACTGTTTTGACGCATTCTTTTAAGAAACAAGGGGAACTGAAAATTAGTATTGAACACGTGAAAGAGCCCATCACATTCCATCACATATGCAAATACATACCATGCAACACCAGTTTACCAGGGAAAGAGAGTGGACGTGTGTAGGGTTGGGGGCGTTTCTAATTTGCATGTTCATGGACCCTGGATTTCTTGATGAGGGTAAAAGTGTACGCAAGCTTCTGTGCGCCTATGCTTTTTTGTGGAACCGCTGTGGCATTTTAATATACAATCTAGGAAAAAACATAGTCTTCAAAACAAGCTTTGGGTGACTTTAACGTAAATGCCCCCAAGCTTTTATCTGACTTCCAAAACATTCACTGGCAGTTAAACGATATGGGTCACTCAGTGACCTGTAGCAATTACGTTTCATCACCAGGCCCACTGGGAATTGGTCTGTAATGGAAGTGTTCTGACAGTTAAATTAAGAAAAGAACAAAGATCACAGTGTGCTCTCAACCAAAAAGGTTAACTTGGGTCTAGAAGAGGCAGAAGGAACGTAGACCAACTTTCATTAAAGATGCAGTTTCTGCTTGAAAACTGCCATTTCTTGAGTGCAGTGCCAGAAATGATAGCAGTGCACCCTGGAGGGTCAGGCAGAGGAAAGTGAATTGACACTTTAAATGGACTGTGCTTATACATGCTGCCTAGAGAACTGGGGAAAGAGCATCCTGAGACCTCCAACATGCACCATTAAAGCACACTGTTAACCTCTCACCTAGAGGCCTGCAGTCGCTCTGAACACCATCACAGGGCTGACAGAGGCCCAGCCACAACAGACAGACAGTCAGGACTATACCATACAGCACATCTGTGAGAGCAGGCTTTAGAGGGCTGATGTTCACCTTAAGAAAATTTGAGTCATGCATGGAAAAACTACATGAATAGAATTAGATTTTTAGTTTCTTTTTCAATATCTTTCGTGTTGACTTGACTCAGCTCAGTTTAGAACGCTTTGGCTTGAAGGAGACATATAGATGTGTTCAGTTGAGTGTCCAGAAAGGTGAGTGGAGCGCGAGAACTTTTGCCAGAAAGGTCGCTGCATCTCCGTTTAGTCAATACATCTTGTGGGCATGCAGTCACAGAACAAAAGTTCTATTCTCAAAGTTCATTTGTAGCATGTGTTTTTCTTCTGCTAGAGTGTGATGTGACAGAAACGTAATTGTTATTTCCTGTTTTAAATCCTGCAGGAGCCACAGACTACAGTAGTACACAACCCAGCTGATGGTACCAAGGTGAGCCCCTCTGGTGGACGCTTTCTGCGTTCTGTGGTTCAGGGAATAAACGAATGCCTGACAAGAGGTGTTGGGATGGGGATCAGTGCAAAATCTTAAGAAAAAAAAGACCTTGAACTTTGCGTGCACCAATACGTTTTCATCCTGTATACTTGATGTTCTAATGTGTCCTACTCTTTTTGTCTGGTTCATATGATCTAACTAGTCTTTCTTTCTCTGTCAATGCCTCTCCTTGTATCGCTCTCTCTTTCTGTCCATCACTCCATCTGCACAGGGCTCCACAGAGAGCTGTAACACCAATGAGGAGGAGGATATGAAAGGTAGGAAAGGTACACAACCCTTCTCTCCTCTTTTCTGCATGCCTCCAGCACTGTGGCCTCATGACTATCAGTGCTGTTGTGATAATAGGAATCTCTCTCCTTGTCTGCCATTACCAGCCTTTCAACTGCACAGTCAGACAGGCTTTGGCTTTAGATTTACTGCGGGTTAACCAGAAAAGCCTGTAATACAGCAGTTTACCTCTGAGTCAAATGATCACACATGATTGGCATAAAAAACAAAGAAAGTTAAGACATGCTATGTTGGGTAACTGCGTAACTCTAGTACCTTTTAGTCAAATGAAGCTACAGACGGGTGACAAATTAAAGAAAAACAAAACAAAAACTGTCTTAGTAGTTTGTTGGGCCACCACGAGCCGCCCAAACTACTTCAATGTGCCTTGGCATAGATTCTATAAGTCTCTGGAACTGTACTGGAGGGATGGAACATCCTCTTCCAAAAGATATTCCCTCAATTGGTGTTTTGATGATGGTGGGGAGAGCGCTGTCTAACACGTCGGTTCAAAATCTCCCCTAGGTGTTCTATGGGGTTGAGATCTGATGACTGCCATAGCATATGATTTACATTATTTTCATACTCATCAAACCGTTCAGTGACCCCTCGTGCCCTGTGGATTCACTCATTTAATCAGGTTTTTCCTTTAATTTGTCACCCGTCTGTATATACAGTAGCTGGGCAGCAGAAAAGAGAGAGATTAAAGTAGGAATCCGGATGATGAATCCTAAATGTCTGTCTCTATAAGAGCAGTATAAGGCATGCTGACACATGACTCTGTGGCTTTGTGAGAAATAATATATAGTGGAAATTTGGCATAGCAAAATTCATGCAACCTAATCACATGCTCAATGTTGTACACTTATGTCATCTACGTTTCTGTCTGCTTTTTGAGTGAGGGTTTTTGTTCTACGTCTATGTATATGGTAGGATGTTGTTTGCGTGTGTTCTCGACTCTAGTGTTATTTGCTGTATTTGTAGTCCATGCTAGCTGGTTTGCTGTGACCCTTCATTAGCATGTTTTGTAAGCGCTCTTTGAGAACCTTTGTCACGGTTCTCTATGAAGGCTCAAAACTGCACTGCTGTGGCTTTCTTCCCTTATTTCCTCTCCTTAGTTACCTCTAACCCAAACAGCATCTTATCTTCTCAGCCATATCAGCTGCATGATTCAGGTGATGGGGACAGGAAATTGGAGAGGAGGTTCGGGAAAAGGTTTCACAGAGTTCATGGCTGTGATTACTGACACTGCTGCATCGTGCCATAGCCGGCTAGACGCTGCTAATTCAGCAGTGCAAGATCACACTTATAGAGGGGGCTGGGCATAGAGCAGGATGCGTAGATATGATGATCATGGAGTCCCAATGGCTATTTAGTCTGTGTCTGTGTTTAGTTGGCTGAATTAATTGAATAATTTCATCCTTGTCCAGCTGCACCTTATAAATGTAATGTTCTAATATTGACAAAATTGCCCTGTCAGCATCAGAGTGAGTGTGTGTTGGTGTGTTTTTCTCCCGGTGGTGTGTTGCGCTGGTTTTGGGGCCATGCTAGCGGAGAGTGCTCAGGGGGCCAGCAGTGACAGTGCGGTGATGAGTCAGTGCAGTGCCGGGGACGAGCCGCCCGCTCTGGTGGCATCGCCACAGTGCCCGCCAGCCAGTAAGTCACAATCCCCTTTTGCCCCTTTTCCCATAATTCTCCAGACTTTTTCCACCCCTGTGGTCAGTGTGTGAAGTCTTCCAGTCACTTCTCAGAGCATTTGCAGCCACTCCACCCTCTCGAATCAGTCCCCTTTCATCAGATGAGGCTGCTTGGTGTCCTTATTTTACTCCACCACTCTCAAAAGTCTCTTGGCTTATATGCCATGTTCTTCCAGATTTCTCTCCTTTCCACTTGCTACTGATAATCATGCTGTAAGTTCATATGTAGCTCATTTCAGCTTTTTCAAGCTATTTTAGGTTCCTTCTGTCTCCTCTGTGCCTTCGACTTTCTTTTAAACTTCTGTGATGTCTCTCTTCCTTTTGTCTGTACCTGCTTCACCTTTCTCCCATGTCTGGGTGATCTTTTCTGTCCCATAGATCTTTTTCCAGTTTGACTTTACTCAGAAGTCATAGCTTTTCTGCCTTCAGGCACCTTGCACCCCTTAGCACCCTTTTCAGACAGATGTATTGCCGTGTATGGCTTTCTGGCGTGTTTTTTTGCCACAGGGGTAGTAGCACATTAAATCGCTTGTTTTCATGGTTGATGTGATGTCACTCTGCCTTTGCTGTTTGGTGTTGCTTTTGAAAGAATACAATTCATCTTTAGAGGATCAGTCTGCATCAATAATGCATTCTGATCTCCAATCACACCTTATTTATTTATTTATTTGAACCTTGACTCTTTGCTTTTTTGGTAGAGGGAAAACACGAAAATCTTTACTCAAGAAAACGACATGGATGCTTGTTTTTGTTTTCATGTGACTACATAATTCTAAGGAGAGTTCTTCACTCGTATGATAGTCCTGAAAGTAACAGTCTTGGAACTTCAGAACTAGCACATCTCAATACTCTATGTAAATACTGGAACAGTGAAGTGAAAAATGGTAATCTTTGTTGCATTTGGGATTTAAGATGAAATGGTAAGTATGAGACAGAAGGGCAGAGTGGCACATCTTTATTTTTAGGCTTCCATGTTTCAACATTTTGGATAAAGAACAGCGACTTAATTTTAAAACCACCAATAAATTCTTAATGTTTGAAGATGATTTACAGTAGGATTAGACAGAAGAAAGAAAAGCCAAATTCACATTTCCAGACGTGCAAAGTTCTAGAGGAAAGTTTTATTAGCATCAGAGGAAGATGCTTTCGATGCATTAGATTGATAAAGCTCAGCTGAAATGTAAAACGAAACATCTTGTATGCAGCAGAACTGCAAAGATTACATGTTCAAAACAAATTGTGCTATAACTGCAACACATTCTCCATCCTCCAGCTTCATCCAAATTATTTCCCTTTTGCCATTTTTCCTCTTTTAGCTTTTTTGTCAGCGTAAGCGTTTTTGGGTTTTTTTGCCTTTAAGCAAGACTTTTTAATAAGCAAGAGGGCTAAATAAAGCATCTTCCTCCCACCGTGTTACCAATACGTCTCGATTAATATATGGGCTGCACAATATTGACAAAACTATCATATTGTGATTATGTTGCAACACATTGCGATATGCCTTATAATATATTAAACAAACTGGGAGTGTATCATGGTTAAAAATTGTCCTGCATTAGGCTAAACATTATTGCACATAGTTTTTTTGGGGGGGCGGTTGGATCACCCCAATGACATGAATTATCAAAACACCCACAGAAAACTGGAACCTCTTAGCTCAGTCAGAGGTCTTGCACGATAAACCACGATAAAAATTAAAAGAATGTGTTTTGTTAGAGCTCATTGGCATAACGCAAGCCTCTGCGATATCAATATTGCAAAAGCTAGTATAATGATATATTGTGCGGTCCAAACATATTGCATCTCTTTTCCCACATCTCTCTTTTCACAACTGTTAAATGTTTATTCTGAACTTTCTTTAACCTTTTAATGTTTATTTTTTCCCCACTCATTTGTTGTTTTGCTCCTAAACATTGCTCCTGATCTGCAGCTGCCTTTGGCCATGTTGGATAAATAATGCATTGTTCAGTACTGTGTGCTTCTAACGATAGAGTATTTGGTATCCTGTGTCAAATGGCTTGCAGTAACCTGAGGCAATCTACCTCGTATTAAATGCTTTGCCCTCCAGCTGATTTTTGCATGTTATAACCATTGTGAGCGCGGATCCTTTGCATATCATCTGCTGTCACTAGAGTAGCGTTGTGGTCCATGTTGTGTGTTGCAGCTGTGGTGCATGACATGCACATGGCGTGGAACAGTTCAGGACATGCCTCGTGCCCAGAGTTAGAGCGTGCTCAGTCTGTTCCCCATGCCATGGCTCAGGGGGGCAAGAGTGTGGCTGCTGCGAGTGGTGCCACAGCCCAATGTAAGTGCTTTGGGTAGTTCAGGACAGACACATACACACTTAGGGTGTACGGCTACTTCTCTGATAAAAGGAGGAGGAACTGAGTCATGTTAAGGGGGCTACAGTCAAATCACAATCCTGAGCTGCAAATATACAGGCATTTTTCAGTAGGATTTGTACAAAGTATTTTGAAATGCATGTAATGCAATGACATTTGTACAGACGTCGTAATGTACACACAAATAATCCCCAAGTGTGCTCTAGTGGAAAATTGAGGTATCAGTGTCTTTCATCATGAGAAGCCTTATGAATAAGCCTCTCCATTCTTTGTCTCTCTTTTCTTTTCCTTTTTGCCATGTAGCTCGTAAGCAAGAGATCATTAAGATTACGGAGCAACTGATCGAGGCTGTGAACAACGGAGACTTTGAGGCTTACACGTAAGAAAGACGCAAACACAGCAGCTCGTAAAGGAACAGACATGCCTTCTAAAAGTATTGTGCAAATTTCAAGAATTGAAGTGTATAAATCTCTTTTTCAGGAGAATCTGTGACCCTGGGCTGACTTCATTTGAGCCTGAAGCTCTGGGTAACCTGGTGGAAGGGATGGACTTCCATAAGTTTTACTTTGAGAACTGTAAGTCATGTTGTTTCAAAATTCTTAGGCAGCACCTAGATTTTAGTTAGCAATTATTGATGTAATAAATGTCACTTGAGCTTTTTGAGTAATTATTTCCATGGCTGTGCTTATTGTAGTGTTGAGTAAGAACAACAAGCCAGTGCACACCACTATCCTGAACCCCCATGTGCACCTGATTGGAGAGGATGCAGCGTGCATCGCTTACATCCGCCTGACGCAGTACATCGACAGTCAGGGCCGCCCGCGCACCTGCCAGTCTGAGGAGACACGTGTGTGGCACCGCCGTGATGCCAAGTGGCTCAACGTGCACTTCCACTGCTCAGGAGCGCCAGCTGCACCCTTACAGTGAAGCCTGCAGGGCACAGGCATGCACACGCATTTACACACACACACGCATGATGATTCACCCAAAGATATAGACCTGTTTTCATATTATTATAAACCCTGTTGTCTGTGTTGCAGGTTGCCTGGATTCCTGACGATGGAAGTGTTTGTTCCTTGTGGCCGGATGGGCACGTAGAGGCTGGCTGGACGACAGCAAGTTACAGACACGCTATTGAAGAAATCCGATAACATCCAGTCCAACTGTCAACACCACCTTACCTGTCCAACCTTTGACCACTAGGATCCGGCTGCGGCTGCGGCCCCGCCCACGGGACGGTGCATGCATATGATGCCCACACGGGGGCGCTGTCTAGTCCTTTCCCATGGAATCATCTTTTTTTGCCCATTAAAGATGTCCAGAAGGTGTTGTAAGTACTGATCTATGAGTTCATAACTATACTGTATATTGTAAAAAAAATAATAATACCAGAAGCTACAATCAAGTTTGTAAAGCGTTGATAAGGGGAGTGTCGATACACAAGAAAGAAATCACTGCCTTTAACGGCTGAAGTTTAAATGGGTGTAATCTAAATCCTCCAGCTTGTACACGTTCTAGATTTTGGATACAAATTATTTAGAGAATTAAGGGAAGGTTTCCACGAATCAGAAAGAGTGTCCTAAAAATCTGGAGAGTTCAGAAGTACTTCATATCAAGAAGCACCAAAGTGTAGTCTTTAGGCATTTAAAGGAGTGTTTCTTGGCTTTTTGTTTCTTGTGTTTATAAAGCAAGGTCTGTGGGAAGGTTTGCGTGGTTCTGGGTTTTAGTATTCTGTATTATTGTGTTCATGTGGAATGTTTTTTTGTTTTTGTTCTCTCCCCCCCCCCCCATCTTTGACTGAGGCTGTATCAGAAAGTATTTTGTGTTAAGCAATTAAAATTTTTAAGGTTAGTTTTAAAACTTTTTTAGCGTTCTACACCTGTACAGCTATATAAATATATATTTAAATGAGATCAAGTGAAATAAGGTTCAGGAGCGGAAAACGATTAGACTCTGTTTATGTGCGCGTGTTTGTATGGACATGTTGTTAAACACATCGCTAATATATTACTCTAGGTAGGACAGCTTGGCCTCCAGCTGTGTGCATTTTGGAGAGTGTTTGAGAGCCCATGTGAACAGACAAAGTGCTAGACATAGAGACGCCCTTTAATTTCACTGTGCGTAGTCATAGGAACCGAGACCCTCTTTCATACACAGCTATGTGTGTGTGAAAGAGAAACACACACATACATACATGTCGATCAAAACCTATTTTCAAGTCAGAATTTAATTACAGTAGTAATAGCCACCATCTGCCTACTTTATGGAAATATGATTTTAATTCACGTTCTGAAAAAAACATTTGAGTTAATGTGCACAAGTGCAAAGAGAGACGATTAGCCTGTTTGACAGTCAGTATGTCCTAGATGCCCCAAATGGCACCTGAAAGACACCCACAGGTAAAAGTTCACATGTGGGTGTGGTTGTAAACCAAGTTGGAGCTCTGGTCAAGGATACAACTCCTGTCCATTCATATATAGAATATGCACACGATCAACCACACCCTTATTGTAAGTTTGTGGCTGTTGTCATGTCTGTCTTATACAACTGTGTTGTACTTGTGTGATAAGTCTGTCCACTCGCTTGTTAATGCTGTGTTGCACATGCATAACACAACTGTTAATCCCCCCCCCCCCCCCCCCCACCCCCTAAATCCTGGGGGGGGACTCACTATCTTTTTCCCCTTTTTAAATTACTCATTTTTT
>JAOUQW010000049.1:9856236-9869695 GCA_028565825.1 Olivaichthys viedmensis
GGTATTTCTTCTGTAAATAGAGAAGCTACATTCAGAGTAAGGTCCTTTATTCTCACCTCCACATCAGCAACCTTCATGCGTGTCCCTTCCTTTCCAACAAAGATGTCATCCACGTCTACGAGCAGAAATCTGTCCAATGATAGGCTGAGCCGTCTGCCCGTCAAATAGCCCACCGCGTCCACAAACAGCAGTTTGTGCAGCCAGAAGGACAGACTCGCACCGAAGAGTACACGCTGGATCCCATCATGAAGGCCCAGGTCTTGAATTACAGTAGCTAATAGTACCCTCTGCAGGATGGAGTGTGTTGACAGCTCAGCAGGCCTGGGGCTGGCCAGCAGTGCAGGTTCGTAGGTGCTGTGGTTCGACAAGAAGGTGGTCCAGTTATCAGCAGGGAGCGGGCCGGGTTCTAGCTCACTCGGCCGGGTGATGTAGAGCAGCGGGGCAGCTGGGTTGATCCGATAGTCCCACAGTGGAAGGTTGGAGCGCAGGAAGAGTGGGAATCCTCTGAGCTGGGCACTGGACGGCGAGTTCTCGTTGGCGCGGTAGAAGCCGATGATGCCCACTCCATAGTCCTGGCAGTACTTATCCAGCAGCTGCCGATTCCAGGATTCCAGATTGACGTACTTGAGCAGATTTTCATAGATGATTAAAGAATAGCGGCCTCTGCCCCGCCAGGCTAGTGCGGGCATGTCACCTTTACTTGGAGCAATTTCGGTGTGGTAGCGGAAGCGGCTGGACTCCAAGATGGCCACAATCTCCTGGCCCAGCTGAGAGTAGATGCTCTCAGTGAACAGCAGCACCACAGGCTCAGTGCGTGCAGCATCTAGCTTTCTCGCTGCCTGCCACCGATGGCTCAGCTGGGAAGGCAGGAACAGAGGAACCCTCTGGCTAACAGCGATGGGAGCCGCGGTCACACAGTCTCCCAGTGGCAAAGGAAGAGCCTCCTTGATCTTCGGGCCGCCACTGACATGGTAGGCCAGGTAGGCCATGGAGAGCAGGCAAAAGAGGATAAGAGCCAGAACCAGGCGGTGAAGGCCCTGATGGCGCACGGCGCGAGTCAACTTTCTCACACCAGCCATGGCTAGCAGGACCGGGACTGCAGAGGGAAAGGGGAGAAAGGGCCCAGAGATGTGAAAGAGGGAAAACCAGAGTTAGCCTAAGACACGACCACTCCGTCTAGGTGACCATGGCCCCCATAGTCAGCGACAGGCTTGCCGCTCTTCCCTTTCTCCTCTCTTGGTACAGAAAACAAGTTTATAAAAATGCCATAGGCTCCAGATGTTGACAGATCAGTCCATGGGACGTATGTTTCTTTTTCATCTCTGTTCCTCTGGTGGGTCAGCAACGAATGCATTGAAGAAGCTTAAGGACGCACAGCACCTGCTGTTAACAGATATAGAATTAGAATGTAGAGAATAAGGGGGAAAAAAGTGAATACAAATTAAACATATTATCATAGAGCTGATTTTGAGAACCGTATTACAAGTAATAATGTTTCAACCTATGATTAACACAAACAAAGAAATGTACACACCCACATCATGTAATAATAGTCCCACTCTGTGTGTTGCCTCTTAAAAACTGCACAGCTGACAATGTGATGAGGGTTTTTCTATACAATTCATTATTTTTTGTAGTCTCCCAGTTTAGATTAAGCCACAACCCCACCCTGCATCTCCACAGCTTATCCCTGAGTTATTGGTCATTATGCCTTGCTTCAGCACGCTTGAAGATTGTGTCTTAGCACTTGAAAAGAGGGACAATATTATTCCCTCCCAATGAGAATGAGGCCAGTTCTATGGTACACCCTTAAGGTTCCATCTAGCACTCTAAAGGGTTCTTCGGTTTGTCCCTCAGAGGGAACCCTTAAAAGGTTCTATGTAGAATCATACCACAGAGGGTTTCCCCTTTGAAAGAAAGAACCATTATTTAGAACCAAAACCCTTTTTTCTATTAATGTACCATATACTACACCAGGGTGTCTGCCGGTATCCTTAGGTTAAATTTAATCATTTTTAAGACTTTTTCAATGCCACTTCAAATGTAATTTAAAACCAAATTTTCAGTGATGAATGGCCAAATATAAAAACACTTTAAAATAAGTCACATGTAAGCAAAATTGTCTATTTATGTTTGTTCTAGAAAAGAAAAAAAACAACTACAATATTTAGCGTAGAAGTCCCACCATAGAAATGTGTTCGGAAAAGAAATCAGAGTAGTATGCAGTAAGCTTCAGAGTTGTTGGCTCACCAGCGAGAGTATTTCTTCTCCTGAAACATTTGGTTGAATTTGCAATTTCCCCATATCACCATATCTCTGTGTACAGTGTATGTGTGTGACAAAAAAAAAAAAAAAGACACCACATTTAAATATAAGACAATTGATGATCTATTAATGATCTATTGATGAATTAATGATCACACTTAAAAGAACAGCAAAGAGAATGCACCTGTACAATCCATATTAACCATGTAAATTTTTATTAGTTAATTCATTAATCATTCAGTCATGAAAGATAAAGTTGAAAGGATTTTTTAGAAAATATGCAGTGTACGTAGTTGTTATTACATATGACCTATTTAGTCGTGCTAAATAGGTCACATCCTATTTCTATTTTCTCCCAATTTAGTCATTGTCAATTCCCACCCACTAGTTACTTCTCCCTCATCGCATGACTGCTACTAATCTGGGAGGGCGAAAGGCGAAGGTGGTTCCTCCAAGCCACCACATCTTTTCAAACCGTTGCTAACGCAACATCATAGGGAAGCTGAACATGCTTGGAGGAGAACGCTAACTACTCCATTCTGTATACCTAAGCTAACAGACGCCTGTGATTGGTTAGTGTCGCTCTGATTGTCACCCCTCCCACCCAGAAAGAAGGGCCGATAATTATGGCTACTCCCGGCTATGGATGGCTATGGCATCATCAGGATTCGAACTCGCAATCTCCCATCGATAAAGCGAACGCTTAGACTGTTGCACCACTCGAGGGCCCACTACAGGGTATTTCTTCTGTAAATAGAGAAGCTACATTCAGAGTAAGGTCCTTTATTCTCACCTCCACATCAGCAACCTTCATTTAAATATGACACCAAATTTAAATATAAGACAATTGAATACTTAAGGCCTTTAATTCGTAAAATGTCTACACTGCTAAAGAGAACTTTGACTCTGTTTGGCTCTAGATGTTGAGCTGATAAATATAGTAACCTCAGTAGGGAGCGATGTTGCCGTTTGAACTGTGTTTCGCTCTCCCAACCTTCCTACTGCTAAAAGCCAGAGTTTCTCTCCTGAGAACACAGCAACAAACCAAAGCGACTCGACTCTGACCCCTCACAGGGAAAAGAGAGTGGGCCATCTGCTGAATTTTCCACTGGATTACACACACACACAACCACTCGCCTCCTCTGACTTGTCGTGGTTAGAGCTTTTTGCCCAGAGATCTCAAAATAGCTTTCCCCCACATCATCCCTTAATCATCATCCCACATAGAGGCTTTCAGATGTGATGGAAAAAGTATGTAGATCCGTGTATGTGCATGTGTCTTTACACAGTAAGGTGAATGTATGTTCAAGTAGTATGTAATAAGTGTTTATCAATGTCCTGTGCTAATACAATAGAAAGAGTGATACAGTGAGATGCACTCTGTGACCTTTAAATACTGTGGAGAAATCAGATGCCTTGAGAGGAGGGGGAAAAAAGTCTCCAGATGGGAGTTGAGAAATCTAAAAGTTTTGCAAAAGGAGTTGCATCAAGGTCTTGTACACTGTAGTAAAAGTCTCATGCTATAAGCCTGGAATATGGCAGGAGCCTGGAGCATTAAGCATGAACTCTCTTTAATGAGACATTTCTAAAATTAATCTCTAAAACCTTAGCATGACAAATTAGGGTGGTAAAAAAAATTAGCTGTCTCAGCGCTTTTACACGGCACCATTTAAACAGATTAGCTTTGGTTGCCAAAAATAACTCCAGTGTAGATTTAGCCTGCGCTCACACTCAGATAAACTCAGTTACAGACTTCCCATCCTCCTATTACCCAGAAGTGGTGTGTGATGACTCAGAACACCTTTGTTATATTTTATATAGCAGAGGTGGTCAGCCCCCCTTAGAAAAGGTGCAGTGCTGTTTGTGGCCACACGGTGGCGTAAGGGCCCTACAATGCAGCTCTACTCAGTCCTGCATATCACAACACAACACAATCAGTTCAGCCTGGGGAGAGACAGCAGCATAGCAGAATACCTTCAGACATATTATCCTAAAATAAACTAAGACAACACTCAAATTTCCCATTCAGTGTTCCTCTCGGCTCCTGTGTAAGGTTGCCATTTTCTCTTCTGTGACTTCCCTGTTCATCTGTTCCATTCTCTCACACAGACAGACGGAGGTCTGTTACTGGCCCACGGGGCAAAGCTCTGTATGAGTGTTGGAAGCCATCAGCACTGTGGAATGTTTTCTCTGCTTAAGAAACAGAGAGAATGAGAGAGGGGGTGTAAGATGCCCTCTAGCGGAAACTTCATCTGCCGGTAATGTAAGGACAGCAAATTGTCCAGAGACGACACAGCCAGAAGCTCTGGTTTACACACTGCAGTGTTAGTTCCTGACACACTGCCTTTGTTAAAACCATGAGGCCTGCAATTCAGCAGCATGTTCTAATCACTGGGTGTATTTCCTTCCAAATATTTCACAATTTTTGAGCAAATTAATGAAAAGTCGCTAAAAGAAAGCTAATGATTGGATTACCATCACAGACCGTTATGCAAATATTCTAAAGAGGAGCAACTGAAAAATATGTGCATACTTGCTATTTGCAGGAATGTGTACTACTTGCACCCAAATTTATTGTTGCCAATATAATAGTTTACCTCACGTTAGCTAGCTTGGATACTGGTTTTTAATTACACAGTATAATAGCATAATAATAGTTAGCCTAATGTTAGCTAGTTTGCTAGCAAACTTGGCCACTGGTTTTAATTACGCAATATAATAAGCTCCCCTAGACAAAAAATTTGTTGCATCCACCAATAGCAGCGCTTTATTGGACGAACGTAACTTAAAGGAACGCATAAAACCGCATCATCGGTTGTTGGCCAGAATCTGAGGTTGCATTTTGTGCTTCATGTCCAAGCAGAACACAGCATTGACACTCCCACGTTCCGGGATGACAACTGTCGGAGTCAAATCTGCATAAGGCCAAATCTGTGTGTGACTTGTTTGATTAGCATGATGGAACACTGGGGCACTTTTGAATGGCCTGCAAAATCACCAGACCTCAATCCCATAGGATATGTGTTGGATTATTTGGAACAGCAAGTGAAACCCCAAAATAGGTGCCCACAAACTCTAGCTGAATTACACACCAAGTCAGTGGAAGAGTGGGCTAAAATTGGCAGGCACCCTTACCTGACAGGATTGGTGCCATTATTAAAGCAAAAGGAGGTGTAACCAAGTATTAGGAAAGAAATGACACGTGCGCCTATTTCAGTGTTTCACCTGCTGTTCCAAATAATGTGATGCTAACACTGCAGTATATTTACTGTTTGCAATTTGTTGTCAACTCACCAGTTATTTACCAGGTTTAGGAGGTGTGTTAAAGCATAAGCACTGCAAAATAAGCAAACTGTGCTGGACTCCAGACCTGCATAAACGTCCTGATCCCAAAACCCCATTAGCTGCTTGCGTACTTTATGTACTTTCAGTGTCAGTAGGCGGGACCATCAGAGGGCTTAATGGCTGATGCACCGGGCGAGAATGCCATTACAATGCAGACGCAAATTAAGTGCAAAACATTTAGACCGGCTATTTTGGGTTTAAAAATCAGATCAATGACATGAGGTACTGGGCGGTAGTTTGACATTTTCATTTGGTGCAAAACGTTAGTCTTCGGTTTGAGACATTGAGATATTGTTTGCCACTGATCCCTATTTTTTTTTGAGAACAGGAAAATCGTTTTGCGTGCACTCAACATAGTGTGCAAATTATGAACGCAAAAAAACAACAACAGTGAATGGAAACTCCACTACTGCTCACTATGGTCATCTTACTAATGCTCATGGAGTAAAGAGGCTGCCTGGGAAAAAAAACACCTGGAACTTGATCAAAGCCAATTCTTTTTTTTTTTAACTACACTCATATTTTAACACAACCCTCCCAGCAAACTTGCAGCTTTAAACATAACCTCTCATTAAGCTGTAAGCCTTCAGCAGCTCATTAACATTTGGAAAGCAGGCTTTGACAAGTTCTTAAGACTGTTTGACGTACAGCAAAATATTTGGACAATGGCAGCATGCGTTTACCTTACACACACTGCAGCCTTTCTGAGGCTTTTAAAGATACTTGGTGAAAGCGGGACAGTGACGTGGCACAGGCTGAACTAGAAAGAACAAGCTGAATGAAGCAGAAAGAACTATGGAAGTTTGTGACCTTCGTATAAGGTTCTATCTGGCATGTTGGACAAAAACAAGTTTACAGCGCAACCTTCATTATTGAAACACTTCATTCTCATTTAGTGTTATTTTTTAGTTTTGCCTAACATTAAAAAGACATCTCCAAAACAAAGTATAAACTTGGTATTAGAGGGTTCTTTTACAGTCAACCAATCATAATCCTGGATTATAATGTTGTGAATAACACAACATTCAAGCCAACATTTATTTGCACTTTAAACTTTTTTTTTATATATAGTATTACATATTTTACTGTAGCTTGATTTGGTAAAATATGTAATACTATTCAAAAGTTGAAGATTTCAAAGCGCGGTTCTGTAACAATTAGGCCTACTTAGGCTTACAAGTAAGTCTAACAACACGCAGTGCTAAAGGTACACCCTTACTATCTTCACTGTGTAGGTATCATCTTATGTGATCCATGACTAATCAAATGCATCCAGATTCCTGAATGCTCCTTGACCCTTGGATCTACTTCTTATGGATATTATTACTTAGCGAAGCAAAGCCTCACTGACTGAGACAGATGCCCTGTTTCCAAGAATCCCTCAACTATCCCTATAGCCCCATCAATTCCGGACCCACTACGCCCGTCTGCCTCTAATCAGCTGATGCACACCTTAGGCGACATGGGGGCCGGTGTTTGTAGGTGCTGACCTTTGGAAGTTAATAGCTCCACAACGGAGGGACTGATCGAGGACAAATTTCAAGCGGTGACAGTGCAGCATCCGCAAGTTTGAACGAGACCACCTGTTCCCCATTAAATTGAGATGCAGGCCTTTGGATCTTTAACTTTGGGACTTTATTACTCTGCGAAGAAAAGCTCCACCAACTCCAAATTTTAAAGCCCACAAGAAATGAATGCCCCATTATGAATGAGTCCAGCCCGCCCAGTTCCAAAGATACAGACTCACAAATGCTGCCTACCTCTAACCGGATGAGGTGCACCTAAGGCAGCATTGTTAGTAGGTCTGAGATGAATGATTAATACATGGATGACTGCGTCCCATTAGTCAGAAAACCTTCGGTGAATGCTATAAGTGTCCTTGGGACTGGCACATTTCTAGGTTTTCAATGGACTTTGAGTCAAACAGGGGTGACAAAGATGACGTTTGATTCAGTGAGTAAATCTGACTGGGGTCATTTTAACCAGTGTGCAATCGGTCACTCAGACATTTCGATTTTGACAATTCATTTCAACTGATTTTCGTTATTTCTACTCATTAACCGAGTTGGATTCGTCTCTCAGCGCACAGAGCCATCAAGCGGACTGCCATGCACATAACACAAACACATAACACAAAGGGAAGACCAGGTGCAGTCTACAAAGAGAAAATGTAAGTAATTCAAAACAGTTGTTCTTATTACGTTACAATGTGTTTTTTCATGTTATAATTTTATTACGATTAAATTGTGAAAGATTATTTTTTAAATTGCATTAGTATTCTTGAACCAATAACATGCAAGTGAGCATGCGCAGATGCTACACCAAAAGTTTGATTCGGTTAGACTTGTGTACCAGTTTGAACAATTCATTAAAAAGAACAATGTGTTTACGAGTCAGACATCACTATGAAGCGGTAGACTACATTATGGCACACAGGAGACAGAAAAAGCATGCAAGTGTGCTAAATTTAATGGATGAGTGTAGTACAAAACAAGATTTTAGGCTTAGTCTCGTGTACTTACTGTTCTTACAATGTGTTCACTTATGCGCATTAAAAACGCATCACATCAGAAAGCTAATATTTTAATAATGACAGCATTAAATATTAGCTTACTGCTTCCTTTATTTAAAGCATGTCTCAATGTAAGCAGGACTAAATGCTAGCTAACACGCTTTATGATGGTTAAGGAATAATGTTTACAGTGGCTCTGCCTTGAATGTTTTAGCTAACTACCTCTAATGCACCAGCACTGATTTAGTTAGCTACTAAGCTAATGATCGCCAGCTGTCTAGTACAGAAGGAGCTAGGAAGTTTAATTACCGAATATTATATAGCTATCTCCATTAGTATATATGTGCAGTTTAATATAGGTTCCGAATTCTTTTTTAATCAATGATAATTATATACTTGTTTTATAACTAACGCTTTTCAAAAATGGAATCCTGTTTCAGAAAATACCTTTACACAGAAATAAAACTTATTACAGTGCAAATATGATGATGTTTCAAAAGAATCTAAATAATGTCTTTTTAAAATGAGTTTTCTTGAGTTTTAATTCATCTTTTTAAAATACCACAATATCTTACCTATTACTTATAAATCGACATTGAAGGATGTTTAATCAGACACCTAGATAGAACCTTATAAAACCAACAGTCTCTAGAGTTTACTCAGTATGGTACAATAAAGAAAAAACATCCAGTGAGCGGCAGTTCTGTGGACGGAAACCAGTATTAGTATACCCAGTACTAGTATATTAGCACCTGATAAAGTTCTCAGTGAGTGTATACAGACTGAAAAGGTTCTAATTGTTTTTGCCACCTGGTCATAAAAATCCACTTTATAAACGCTTCAGGTTTTTGATCATGTACATTTGAAGAACTTTTATACAACTCTAATTTCTATGACTTGAACTATAAATGTGGATTAAACTACCTTAGAGTTTTGCAAGCTGAGATGTCAAGACCTTTGATGCGCCATATCTCAGAACTGTTCTTTACCCGGATAGAACCTTATAATACTGCGGTCACGAGCTCTCATCCTCAGAGGAAGGAGGTTTATTGCTGCCTCTTTGTCTTCTGTGAAGCAAAGCTGCTCAAAGATAATCTCTCTCATTAGCCAAGAATAAATATTTAACAATGGAGGATTTGGGTTAAATAGGACTTCATTAGCCCAGAGATCTGTCTCCGAACTTTGCCTATGAAGAGAGAGCCAGGAGGACAAAAGACGGAAGAGGGGGATGAAAGGACAGTGAGAGTGAGTATTAAGTGTGAAAGAAAGAGACACGAAGTGTGCGCATGAGACAGAGAGAGCGAGTCAGTCAGTCAGTCTGCAACAGGGTGAATAAGGGTGAACAGGGGGCTAAGAGAGTGTGTAAATTTAACCCGGCGCCTGTCAGAGGGCGCAGGCTTCTGTCACTTCCTTCCCAAGCAGGATGTGTTTCCATAATCTGAGTCTTTACGTCAAAACAGTTCCACTTCCCTGGAGAGGAATGACTCACAGCTGATTCCCAATTTATTTGAAGACCTATCCAGGTGTTTTGTTTTCCACTTTGTTACCATCTACACAAATATTCCAGTCCAGAGGGGAGCTAATATCACAATGTGTGCAGCACAATATCCTCTGGAGGATTGGTGTTGCATAAGCCACTAATTGGACCATGCAATACAGAGCGCCTCACAACATTCCTGCATGACCTTACAGAATGGTTTGCAGCCCATCTGAGAACTTTACTCTCCCTTCCTCAGCCCCATAGGGGAATTCTTTTCCGCATGCAGTTGTATGACCTTTCCCAGGTGTATTGCTTGAGAGGACATAAGGTGTGATGTGGATGAAAACTTGTGGCCAAATGCAGAAAACAGGGTTAACTAGCATTGCACTGAAAAGTGATGCACTGAATTTCCTTGATTCAAATGAGTACATCATTTCCACATGAATAAAATATTACATCAACACAATTATTTGCAAAAGTAAGTAAACTGAAAGGCAAAATTGTGTTGATGTAATATATTTTGGTCATGTGGGAATTTACTGAAGTAAATTCAGTCCATCACTTTTTTCTGTGATGCTGTAGATCTAAAGGATATCTTTAGCGCTTGGTAGATATCTTACATGTATATGTGTGTCTATGTATGTATAGCGAATATACATCTTTTTTTGTTACATTCTTGGAATTACCATGGTTTCATTTTGTGTATTTTGGATTTACTCCCTGAAAAAATGGCAGAAGATAAAGCACACTGAAGTATATTGCAGCATTTCTGATTCATTCCTGTAACATGTACTTTGGTACATTCTATACAATAAAGAGGTACCATTCTTGTTTTGTAATGGAATGTTGGTTTGTGTAAAAGACACAAAATGATACATCTTGTAATGTTACCTGATGTTAGTGTTTTTCAGGTTATGAATGATAGTGTTCTTGTTGAGGGAGAACTTTTGCTAGTGTTCTGTTCGAATTAGTTGATTTTGAGGCATGTATGAGGTGTTGTGGTAGTTTTAGTGCATTTTGGATGTGAGGTTAGTTGCTGCGATGAGCTGTTGTTGGTAAAGAGAACTGTGTGAAGAGTGAACTCAGTATTGAGAAATGTGTGTAACCAACTGTAAAAAACTGTAATTTGGCCAAATGACGACGACGGGGACCAAATGTAATGGGGCAAAGGGCCACAGTGGATGTTTCGGCATAGAGGGCTGCCAACATCACTATGTGTGCAACAATATCATCTCATGGATTGTTGTTATACAAATCCCAATTCGGTCCTACAACACACCTTTTGTTCCTCGATGACCTCTATAGAAGGCTTGTGCCTGAGGAGGAAAGGGGGCAGGTGAGGCCAAACATGCAAACCTTTATAACTGCATGGGACAATGTGGCATTTCATCATGGTTGCAGTCCATCCAAGAATGGTGTCCCTTTTCCTCCCCCCATATTCACCATTCCTCAAACCCACAGAGCAATTATTTTCGTCATGGAGGTGGAATGTCTATGACCATCATCCATATGATCAGATTTCCCTCCTGGAGGCAATGAATGCTGCATGAATGGACATCCCAGCTGAGGATTGCCAGGGATGGATCAGGCATGCCAAAAGATTCTTTCCACGGTGTATTGCAAGAGAGGACATTAGGTGTGATATTGACAAGAATGTGGCCAAATCGCACAGACCAGGTAGACTAAATTAGCATTTACTGTACCTGTGTTTTTTTCCCATTTACAGTATATTATGTTATATTACAGTATTGGATTTTTTTTCAAACACTACATAGTTTAGATATACAATTTTGATTTGTGATGTTTTTTCTCTTATGTTTTATGAAGAAAAAAATTTTGTTTACAAGATCTACCAAAAAAGAATAAACTAATTACAATGCTAAACAAACTACAGACCAAATACTGTAATTCCTTACTATTTTACATTTACATAAAATAATGGATCTAACGTAACGCCAACAGTTGATAGTGTTTTTTAGGTGATTGTGCTATGATTGATGAAGTCTTTTTGTAGAAAGAACACTAGTGCTGATGTTTTGATGGACTGAGTTGTTTTTGAGACAGGTTTTAAGTGTTTTGGTAACTTAGAGCATTTTGTGTATGAAATGAACTGTTGTGCCAAGCTGCGTGTTTCTGCAGATAAGTGTGTGAAGAGTTTTGAAAAAGTGAACTCGGTACTGAAAAATGCTTGTTAGCAATTGTAAAAAAAAACTGTAAATAAACAACAACAAAAAACATCTCACTCAAGAAGAAGGAATGGCTTAGTTGGCTTAGTTAAAATTCTAGTTTCAAAATAAAATGTTCAGTAAAAAAAAAAAATCTAGTGGTTAACAACTGCTACATTCTCCCTCACTGAATTGGCAGAGTGGTTGGCAGTGGGAGCATTGTTGGTGCATCATTTCTATTCACAACACAAGAATTCAGAATGTGTATCATTTGCATGGTCTGACAAAGAATGAGAGTTCTTTCCGACTTTTACAGAGCAAGAGGAAGCTGATTCATCCAGATCCATGTCTGAATCTTCCTGGTCTCCCTCACCCTGTGCTTCAGACCCAAAAAGCAAAAGCAGCCATGCCTCTCTCTCTCTCCTCATGCCAACACTCAGAAGTGTTTGTGACACTTCTGAGAATTCAATCAGATCAGCAATCCATGGTGTTGTCCTGTCACCATTTGTATTGCTTTGACTATCGTCAATTGACATTTCCAGGCTTTGACTGCGAGTAGAGTAGGAGTCATTGCTTTCAGACTCTTCCCAGGATGGTATAGGTAGGAAACTGACTGGCATTAGCAAATTCCCTCTTTCCCCTTTCTTTGCCAGCAGGACTCTGTCTCCCATTTCCAGTGAATGACCTTTTGTACCTTTCAGCCTGCTTGTTCTGCTGCTGTGTGACATGGCTTCTCTTAGATCTTTTCCAAGAGACTGAACATACTTATCCATGTCAATGGTCTCATTGTCCATAAGAATACATAAGATGACTGAAACATCAATGGGTAATTTAAGTGCTCTCCAAACATCAGGAAAAAGGGCAGAAAGCCAGTAGTTTCATGTACAGTGCAATTGTGTGCAAATGTGTTCAACATTTGTGGCCATTTGGCCTTGGATCATGGTGGAAGGGCACAGATCATATTACGCAGTGTTCGATTAAAACGTTCTGCCTGTCCATTACCCATTGGGTGGTATGGTCCACACCCTATGGTCCATAAAGGATATTATTATTATTAAACATGGAATGACTACTGGATGGGCCAGAGTTCTGAATAATCCATCAGTTTGTAGGCTACAAATAAAAGAATGCTATTTTTATTGTCACATACACATATACATACACATATACAGTGAAATTTATTCTTTGCATATCCCAGCATCTTGGTAAGCTGGGGTCAGAGCGCAGGGTCAGCTCCCATGATATAGCACCCCTGGAGCAGGGAGGGTTAAGGGCTTTGCTCAAGGGCCCAACAGTGGTAGCTTGGCGGTGCTGAAGCTTGACATAGTTTTCATGGTCATATGTATAACATGTATGTCTTATTTATTATCTTATTTATTAAATATTAAATCAATACATAGCAGTTGCTTTTAGACAATCAATGTGTTTGTGTCTTTCAGTGTGTCACATCATCCAGGAAGTCCACTTCCCCTCAACAACCAATCCGATCTAACTCACAGGCATTCTAATCACCTACACCTGCAGCTCATCAACACATATACATCGCCCATTCACACATGAACTATTTAACACATATATACAATTTTATAACCTAGCCGTGCAATTGGAAACAGCAGCACGCCGGTCCCAAGCCCGGATAAATGGGGAGGGGTGGAGAAAGCAATGGCAAACTACTCCACTATCTTGCCGAAA
>JAOUQW010000049.1:9881619-9896674 GCA_028565825.1 Olivaichthys viedmensis
TGGACCAGAATCTCAAAGGAATGTTTCCAACATCTTGTGGAATCAATGCCATGAAGAATTGAGGCTGTTTTGAGAGCGAAGAGAAGGCCCTACCCAGTATTAGTTTAGTGTTCCTAATAAAGTGTTTGGTGAGTGTATATTATAATGCATAAGAAGATAAAAAGATGCGATAGTTTGCCGTACGTAGTCCTCACATCCCTCGTGCAACCCTTTCACAAGGCATCCCCCACCACCTTTTAGCCAGGTTTCTGGGATGACCAGAAGATTGCTGTATGACAATCTGAGTGACTTAGCAGGAGCATATGTAACAATCATACTGCTAAGGTAGAGGGGGGCCAGACCATGAAGACATTTAGAGACTTGTAAAATAATTTTAAAGGTATGGGTAGTTCAATCATCATTTCTCATCACTATGTATGATGATTCTGCCAGCACCATTCTGAACTCTTTGTAGTGTTGAAGTAATTTAGTCTAGATGATACAAAGGCATGTACAAGTTTCTCACTATCAGCAGTGGAGAAAATGGCATGGACCACAGACATTACAGAGGTGAGACATTTGAAAATTGAGACTACTAATTAAATTAATAACAGGAAATGCTCCAGAGGCAGAACCTTTTTCTTATCTTAAAATGATTTATTACTTATCAGACACGGTTGGAGTTCATCAGATTCCATCCTTTCAATCAGAGGCCAACTGTATTTAATTTTACTAAACCAGCAGTAGACGGCTAGTTATTCTTACAAAAGAAAACACGCACCTTTTAAATGTCAGTAGATGGATATTGCAATGCTATTGATGCTACAGGGTTAAATAGTCCATTTGGATTTCAATTTGTCTTCCCCAACAACACTTCAAGGCATGTGATCAATTTGACATAGCATTCACTTTTACAGAAGCTCACATCTTATACATCTGGGACATTGAGGGATTTCTTGGACTGTGATATCTTCTCAACAATCTCCACATCTAAAGGGAACGTGTTTCACTAACTAAAAGGCTGTGGTCACCTCAGAGACGTTAGCTCTAGTATGCCGGTCCTGGACTACAGGTGAAGTAGCTAAAATTATCCACTGATCAAAAGTACAATCCTTTGGAGAATCTTGTGCATTGACTTCTCAAACTAGCTGGTGTTTTGGGAACTCCTTGACCAGTTAAAAAATAAACGCAGATTGTGGCTCTAAGGAACAGCCCCGAAAGAGGTGGCATCTCTAGGTACTTTTGTTTTCAGCCTCTCCTCAAAGTCCTTTTTGGTAATCTGAGAGTTGTTGTCAAAGAACGTCTCTACATCATTGATGTTTTGCTAGACTCTCAATGGCTTTCAAGAGTTGCGGAGCACATTGCACACATCCCACAATATCTAAACTGAAACTGAATGCGGTATCAAACTAACCCTGCTACAACCAAAGCCAGTGAGTAGCTTAGTGAGTAAGGAAATAAAGAGCTGGTGGAGAGGAGATTAATGGATATGATCTCAGGGCCAGAAACCAAGCTGAGTCACTTATCCATACTGGCTTTATTGTTGGCAATTTATTCAGAGCTTATGAGCACAGATATGAAACAGTGCTGCTTATAGTGTATACATAGTAAGACTTTTTTTCTTTTTACAAGCCAGCCTTATAAATGATAAAAATGACTTGTCAACACTTGTCTTTAAGAGCTAGAAATATATCTGGAATAGCACTATGCTTCTTTATGTGAAATGTTTTTAGAATAGCAGCTGACATTTGATGCAATGTTTCTTTAATATATCCTGTTTTCAAAAGTGAAGATATTTTTCTGAAACAATATGGCTTCTACAGATGAAATGCTCCTAGAATGGGCAAGACAGATAAGTGACAGATAAGGTAAACCACACAAATACTATTTATGATGCACTACACCTGATAACTGTCTAGGGCCTTCTCGATAAGACTGTACACCTTAATAAAATCACAATTACAGCATGCTACCAACATTTACTTAAGCTTATCAATTTCCTTTATAGGTAACAATTTGATAGCATATTGTTGCTGTCCAATGAAAAGCATGCATCTCCAAAATTCCAATTTTTCAGGAACACGAAAAAACACTTTTTCATATCATTAATCATATACAATAAATCCAAGAATTGTGTGATTTCTCAGCTTTTCATTGGTCATTTAGATGTTATCTGCTGTGGGGTAGATGCAGGTTTTTGCCCACATTCCAAATAAGATAAAAAGTAAAAAACTCAAAGTGGAGATACATGTTTTTCATTGGACAGCAACAATATGCATCATGTATCAATAAGAGTTTTACTTAATAGGTATTTGAGTTACACTTCAGTGCACTGTTATGTAAAAACAGAAACATTCCAGTTAAAAAATACAGACATGCTTTAAATGATCACATACGCTGAGGAGTTCAGCATGAAAATAAAATTCTCAAATCCAGCACATTAGCCTTTAATAAAGTCCCCTAGTGTCCTTTGAAGTGGAATCTGAAGAGGCTGTTTCCCTTCATCAGGAGCGTTTGAAGATCTTGGCTCACCTGTAGGGCTCTGCCCTCCTCTGCACTCCCTCACACTCTCCCCAAATCCTCAATGCACAAAATCGTATAGGCCTAGTGCTCTTAATTGCAGCCTGTGTTATTTTCAAGTATTGCTTATCTGTGGGAATGTACTGCAATTATTATTTATCAAGATGGCTTGATTCAGTCTCTAATAATACACTTGGCCTCCAACACAAAGACGGACACAGAGACGCTCTCTTTATAAAGCACAAGTCGGACTGATTAGTATGATTCACTAATGCCAGCTTGTGCTTGAGCTTGGCCTTATTCTACTGATTATGAGCTACAGGGAGGAAATATTCTCCCTGTATACAATTCAGAGATCAGTGTGTGCGTGTGTGGGCTTTTAGTCCCTTTACGTTCATGCTCTTCTATTCACAAATGGTCTCTTCAGCATGAGGTTTTTATAAAGCATGCATTCAGAATTTCATGAATCGCATCTTAGACATCAGCACAAAGCCCATGTTCCAGTGCCATAACTTGCATTATTTATACTGGTATACCAACTAGTACACTGGCTAGTGTATTAACCCATCAGTGGGCCAGTACTCTAAACTGCTGAAACTGTTGCACCACCATTGTTGTCTATTTACTTAGCAACATGCAATGGACATGGATAGTGGACTTGCTCGCTTGTATGAATAAGCTATATATCAAATAAAACCACTACACAGCTGGATGTACATTCCATAATGTACATCAACACACCTAAAGCTCATAGAACCACGTAAATGTCATTGTAACTTGCATTTCTGTACAAACACAGGTGCTTTCTTCCTCAGTACGACAATCTAATTGTGCCATACTCAATGCTGCCATATTAACATTTTAACACACTAACATGTGCCAAGTGTTTCACACAAGCACACACATTGGACCACTGTCAATATCTGCAAAGTGCTGCCTAATCAGTGGATAATAATACACCACAAGTTAACAGTATGCTTTGCTCTCCAAGTGTTCTCTAAGCTGTAATTTTCACCTTGGAATCAACACAATCAGTATGGGGTTGATGATGAATTTGTTAGCAATTTGAGCAACTCAACTTCTGAGCAACTCTTTCCTATTATATGTATGCTGGAGGAATTCAATGTAAAAATATCTCTTTCGTTGTGTTGAGTGTTCATGCACTGAACACTCGTAGTACAAGCCAACATCACTATGTTACAACAATAATACTGTTCATCATAATCTCCAAGACAAAATAATCCAAATTTGTGATAATCCACAGCTTTTTTAAAATGTTAATTTTGAATGTACAGTTAACTCCAGAATTATTGGCACTCTTCATAAAAATAAGCAAAAATGAATATATAAAATTTATATAATGAAACATGCAATGAGTGATATACACTGTGTAGTTTTATTTTAACACAAAAAAAAAAAATCTGTGTGAAATAATATTAAGAAGTGCATTTTTTCTGCAAAACACTGGTTTCAAAATTGTCTGCACCCCCTCAAATAATACTTTGAACAACAGCACTGAACAACAGCACTGAGCCTCTTCCTGTAATACCTAACAAGATTGGACATGCTTATAGCCCTCTATATCAAGAGGGCTTGTACATCTTGTCGTATGCTCATACATCCTATTCCTGGCAGACTTTTGAAACTTTTTAAATTGTGCTTTATGATATTTTAACTCCTTAAAATGTATTTTTAAGTATTATGCATTTAAGAAAGGAAGGACTTAAGGGAATAATTTTTTTTTGGTAGAGGAAATGTAAGTGCGTTCTCCAATTGTTTGAGGGTAAATTAGAATCATTGTGTGTAATGTTTATTTTATATTTTATATATATTTTATTTTATGCCCATTCTCTTGAAGGGTGCCAAAAATTCTGGAGTTGATTGTACCTAGATTACTTTGGATAGCTTTGCCTCATTCATAAGCGGCACTACTGTGTGTGTGTGTGTGTGTGTGTGTGTGTGTGTGTTTCTAGCTCTGGAATAAATGGACGTAGTGAAATTAATATGCTATTCCTTGTCACATTTAAAAAATATTTCTGACTAAATTATTTTATCAAAATAGTGTCAGAGCCTGATGCTGCATCATCACTAGAACATTAATTTGCATGCATTCCAAATTCACACATTTGTGACGATGTGCTGAGTGTGTGGATCAGTTTCTAACTGTCACATACTGGTGATGGGCCACACCAAACGATAAGTTCAGGAAGGTACCTGAAATGCAATTGAATTTTTTTTTCTTGTTTGGAATCCTTGAAATTCTCTAGAGAGCTTGATAATTTTATCTCAAAGGAGCATCTTACACAGACCTGCTTGTGTGGTCTGTGTGTGTCATATAGCTCCAAACCACCTGAATACCACCACAGGTCCACACTAGTGGCTTGCAAATATGCACAGATGGGCAATATAAAAACAGCCACCAGCTACCGGTGGGGAGAAAACAGCCAGGAATGAGCTTAAGACAGCCCTGAGAGCTTTCTGCAGATCCAGAACCTTTTGAGATGCTTTAATATTTGCCCAAATATTTAGAGAGCTTTGGGCTGAAATCAAGGGCCCATGAAGGCTAAGTTTAGCTCAGAGATGTAAACAGTGTTAGAGCCTTGGGCACAGTCTGAGCTCTGACTGTCCGAGTACAGCCTCTATGTTGGTAGAGCTCTGGTCTAACGTTAGACTCGCAATCCATTCAAAAGCCTTCATAGCACCTCATTTCTAATACATTTATACCCTTATATTAACAGAAACCACTATGAATGGATATGAAAGTGTCATCATAAAGATACAATTAAATAATAGACTAACTAAATATCAATCCAAAAGTAGATCCAAATTACATTTATGCCTTCAAGGCTCTGATAGCCAGTAGGTTCAATCCAAGATCAGTGGCTATTAGCAGCCGGTCAATGAGATGGTCAATATGACAGCGTCTGTCATAGCCTGCGGAATTGAATGCTCCACATGCACATGGCAGTCCTAATGGGTAGGATTAAAGGCTAAGCAGTAGATCAATATGATATATAGACAGCTTTTCTGTGCTTTATGGTAACAGATGCATAAAAGAACACTTAACTTACCATAGCTAATTTAAGGATGAGGTGTAAAGGCAAATCTGATAAAAATGGTTTAGCCTGAACACTGGCTATGTTTGACTTTGATTCAGGCTGTACTACAGTCCTACTGACACATTTCCTCCCTTAAGAGAGAAGGTTGCTTCCAGTGTGCTGGTGTATGCAGTACAGTAAAAAACAAACATTGGAGCTGGCAGAGGAGCCCTGTCAGTAGAGCATATGGCCCTTAAAGATTCTTTAAAGGGGGAAATTTTACAGAGTAGGTCTACCTAAAAATGTACACATGAGAACAAAAGCAATGACATACCATTAAACACAAGATGCAGCAACGAATGAAACAATACCAATCTATACAATACAGATCTATAAAAGCTTTTCCTTTTGAAACTGAGCTTTAAACATGTATATTTGTTGTAGCTTTTTGACAAAACTCTGAGATAGGTGTGCCGGATCCTAACCCAAAACATGGCAGGAATCCCACATTAATCTATAATTCATTGTGAGCTGCATGTACTCTGCATTTTCTGGAATAAATCAAATTAATTGAAAACAAATATTACAAATGTGAAAGCATACCAGTCTCACTCTCCTGTGCAAGACTGTAAATCAGAGGAGTTCTGAGGCTCACAGGACCATTTCACTTCCAATCTGACATACATGGAGAATGGAAAGGGAGAGAAGTCATTACCCAGTTCTTCACCAACTATTTTCATTTTATCCATTATCCCTCTTAGCATGACCTCAGCAGGGCACATGCATGCAGAAGCAGAAGAGAGCTGCTGGAGGACCTGATTATAAAATGCATAATAAAATAGCCTGACTGGAGGGTGCTCCATGTATGATGAAATGTATATTTTATTCCCCATAGAGAAAGGAGCTCATGATAATGACAAATATTTACCAGGTAATGCAATTCTCTTTCCACAAGCAAACGCATGCATACACACAAAAAAAATATTGCTGTGCACTAGATGTCTATCCTTAATAAAAATTAAACACAAAGCATGTAGGGCTTACACACTGTAATTCAAAAAACATCAGCAAGTGTCTACAGAAGTGTGTGTTTGTGTGTGTCCGGATGTTGATTTGTAAAGGAAAAGAGGGGAAAAACATGCTGCAGCTTGTCGGTCTCAATGAGCCTTAACACCACACGTGGCACACTCTCTCTTTTTCTGTCCCAAATCTTCCCTCACTTCCTCTACTTCCCGTTCCCTCTCCACATCAGCTCCTATATATACACACTTACACACAACACACACTCACACACAGATTGTTTATAGAGAACATACAGATTCTGTACCTATGCCTGCATGTTAGACTAAAGACCCCTCAATTTCAGTCCTGGTGAGAAAACAACATAGAAAACTGTCTCTCTCTTACACATATACATCGGTAGATTGTTTATTCATGTGGAAAAACTCATCTGAAAACTGTCTAGATGTGCTTCAGTTTCCATAACAATTGTGAGTAATACATAAAGCAGGTTCCCGCTTCCATACATATTACTGTAGCATTACAGAACAATATTAATTTACGGAATAACAAACACACAGCTCGTGATGGTGCTCATCATGTCGGCTAGAGGATTTACAGTAATCAGAAATAAGACACTGACTTACACGCACATATAGCACACACATAGCAAGCTCACACACATGTACATAGCACACACAGCAATTGCGCACACGTTTCTTGCATGGCCCACGTGTGAACACACAACGATATATAGCTACTGACAAAGTTACACTTAGACATTTCTTATTACTATTATCATTTATATAAATAGATGCACATAATGTACAGACTGCAGAATGTAAATCTTATACAAATCTGCACACAAATCACACACAAAATTAAACAAGGATGAAATAAGACTGAGCAGATACCATATGATGGCTGCAGCAATAATTAGCTACAGTTACATTGTCAGAGGTCCAGTCGATGTACAAACCTCTAAAGAGAAGGAACAGTAAAGAAAAAGGAGAGTCTGTAAGCGCCCATGGTGCTCAAACCGTGTGTGTTACAAATGGACTCCATTAAGTACAGCTCACAATGATGGAATAGAGATGTATGCAAACCACCGAGCTATTTTAACCTGCTGATGATATTGAATACAAGAAAAAGAGATATCATCAGAACTAAATGAAGTCACTGGCTGTAAACACATCACTTGGACCTGATTTAATCTCTCACAGCATGCACAAAGAGCAAACTGGACAAACATTATTCTAATACAGACATATTCGGACTTAAATCAAATATCTAAAAAAGGAACAAATATACAACAAGGAACAAATGAACTGGCATCACCTATACCCATCCCAAATGATAGATAATTAGGTTATATTCAAATAATTTGGTTCAGTCTAAATGCACACAAATACTGTGTGTTGCCACCCACACAATATCATTGAAATTAAAAGGACAGCTTCACCATATCAACACAGCAAGCATCCCCACTCACCAGTCTTTCCATTACAAAGAACACCCACACACACACCTGTCTCAGATCACCTCTGGTCCGACACTCTTCCTCCTAATTTGAATGTGGGCAAATGGGTTTCCATCAAATCTGTCAATACACACTTTAATAATTTACTCTAAAGTCCTTCTGATTGAAAACGGTGAACATAATAACCCCTTAGATTCCATCAGGTCATTCTTCATACATAAACTGAGCTGGAAAGTCTGCCAGCACCCCTTCCCACTAAAAAGACAAATCAGCCTGCACACAAGGGCACAGCAGCAATTCAAATATGTTTACATGCAGATGTTTTTGTCAATCCAAATGAGTTTATTCTGATAGCAGTTTCCAAATGAACTGTTTACATGAACCATGTCATGTGAGTCTTGTCAGAGGGTAACAAATAGCTAACATTAATGTTGGTGAACATTAGTTCAGCATGTTACCAGAGTGCTCAATCGCCTTGTTTGTGTTTTTAACAAGCCTTTTGTGTCAGTGAATTGAATTATTGAACAATAATTTGAATAATTTGTATTCTGCAAAATTTTAGTTGGATAAATCAGTTGATTCTAATTTTATACATGAATAGTTTCATTCAGATTATTAACAGATGATTAGGCTGAATGTAAACTTAGCTGATGAAAGATCCCAGAACAGTGTTTCCACAACCTATGGAAAATGTCAGGAGAATGTTTGCATAAGTAGAAACAGGAACATTCCAAAAATGTGAGCAGAACGTTCTTATAACCGGGGGGTGTCATCATTTATTTATCTGCTGCTTTCAAATCTGTATTGCTCATCCACAAGATTATGCAAACACCACAATGAAAACCACATTATTATTAGAAGTAAGCATGCCCATATTGACGAACTCACTAATGCACACTGGTTTTCTTTTTTTCCCCATTGAGTTCTCTTTTAGATGCACAACACTCTCTGTGCACAGGAGACAGACAAAGACCAAGAGAGATCAAGAAATCGAGAGTGAGAGAGTGAAGCTCTACATTTATAAGATGCACTTAGGATTTATTGTGCTTGCAATCAAACAAACATGCTTTGTTCCATAAATTTTAACAAGACTGAAGTTTCCCCAGCTTATGCTCTAAAAACCCACATGCTGATGGAAACAGAGCTGATGGTGGGATGAGCAGACGAGGCCTACTATGTAGTGTGAGCCTTATGCTGGTACAAGCATGGCATTAGTAGCTTCTCAGAACACTTCATGAATAGTTACTTCCTTTCTTTAATAATCTGCTTTCCTACCTCAGCCTACTGGAAAGCACTGTTCTCCACAACCTGAGCAATCTGAACAACAACAAACTGACAAATTTTGTTGTGTACAAATATGAAGTGGCAACCTTCCTCAGCAATTTATCCATAGAGCAAGGTATTGCAAATTCAGTGGCTCCATATATCTTTATATTGTTTTTATTATTTGCTAATAGTTTGATCAAAGCAAGAAAAATGATGTACAACTCTTCTGCCCATAAGCAATTAGTATCATTAAAAACAACTCTATTTTCTCTTAGTCTAATTTCCTGCCTTTGGGAGTTCTGCAGACATAACTGGATATGTTACTATTTCTCCGTGGAAATGAGCAGGAGCCGAATCGGATTTTCTGTAATTGCGTAATAGCTTCCAGGAACTCTGACTGAGCACTAAAAGCCAATCTCCTTTCAGAACCATGGATGACTTTCCCTCGGATATTCACCTCTAACCAGTGGAGCTTTCAGAAAACTGCATTTACTGTATTTAAGCTAGAATTGGCTTTATTTCTGCTGAAATAAAAAGCAAAGACATTTCATCAGTTTTAATGCTATGCTGTCTGGAAATCCAAACAGCCAGAGGTTACACACTCACACTAGCACTCACACTCCTCTGCAGACGGATTGGATAGGCTTACCTTTGCTCTTCTGGGGAGTGCTGACCAAGGCTAAGGCATCACCTACAGAAGCAAAAAGAAAGATTTGCTTGATTCATTTTGAGACACCCCCAGACACAGTACAATGCATAGATTAATGGTTGTTGCTTTGTATTTTTATTTTTTTTCCTGACTAGGAAAAAGGCCTTGAACATCAATGTTTCACTCCAAGTTTAACAATAAGGTTTTTCAAGTCACTGGGGCATCCAGCCCTTGTTTCAAGTAGAATTTTGATTTCATTCTTGAAGTGAAGACTTTAAATTTTATAAATCAAGAGGCAATTTGGCTCAATCTGTAACTTCATGCTTCATCCTCCATAAAGAAATCAGTAGAACGTTAAATGCCTAAGAACTATTGATTCCAAATCATCATTGATTCTTTTGCAGTTTCCTTCTTGACATATAAAAGAAAAGAAAATCTCAAATTTAAAACAAATCCATCAACAATCAACATTAGCTCAATGCCTGTGACTAATCTATGCTGCTGAACGGAGTGTGTTCTCTATTAACACTGCAGCCACTTTATTACAAACAAAAATTACAACACACACACACACACGCTCCAGTGGCCGCTGTTAAACGTGAATGAAAATATAGGTCAAAAGGGGCATATCAACACGTCAGTCAAGAGGGTGCAGGAATATTGCCATATTGTGGTTTGATCCATATTCATGGCCTCTATATCCATATGACCTTAAATAATGGGGGCAAAAGTGCAATCACTTGCTGCCACAGAGGCGGAAGATTTATGGGCGAAGACTGCTTCCTGTTAAACATATTAATTTGAAGACAATTGCAATTCATTCATTTCTCTTCCTGCTCTGTGATGCCGGGCGTCATTATGTGCGCGTGATGGTGGAGTAAGCTCCGGAGTGTGCTCCAGCAGTGCCCTGACTGACAGGCCTCTTAATGAGAACAGAGAGGCACGACGGCGTGGCCAGTGTCTGAAGAGCGCCCTTATTACAGAGCGCCGGCCGAGTGTCTGCGCCGGCAGCCTGCTCTTACTAGCCCGTGGGTGTACTGCCAGTATGGAGTCTGGCCCAGTCTGGTTTTAGATCTTCTGGTTAGATTCTGCTGCGAATCGGTGAGCAGAACCCCATTTTAATTTATTTAAGACCCATATTAGTTATTGTGTGGCAATCAAAAATGTATACATATGTAGATTTTAAAAGACCAAGTCAAAACACCTAGTTCAGACAGATTAATAGCAGCCTTATGAGCAGGAAACTGACAGTACCCACATCATTGTGCATGGTTAAGTGGAGCAAAAATAAAGCATTTGCCTTGTGAATTGTAAATCTATGGGTTCTACAATTTACTGTGACCATTTCATTGGCAAGCAACAGTTTAGGGGTTAAATAAAGTAATGGTCCATATGGCTGAATGCTTAAGCTTGCTCCCTCAGTGGTGAATCCATATGTCAGGGGCAAGTCTCTATGACTAATCCCAATATCAACTGGTACAGTATTATAGCTTTAAAACAAAGATGGTCTTCCCTGCTGTTGTAAGCCAACTGCTCATGAAAGGCAGTAGACCCCATGCCTAACCACTATGTGTGAAATCAGTGACTGTGACAATTCTTCTGTCAATCTTAAACTACATCATAATGTTCATATTGTATAATAATGCAATCTTAGAGTTAGCGGAGCTGAAAAGAAAGACCCCATATTTCTTGTATGTATAACAACCTAGACTTGATCAAACTGTCTTTGTCAATATAACTGATGCGTACATTTAATAGTCCAATTATGCTTATCCAGTTCTGCATTACCACTCTATTGATGGTATTAGATACTATAGGCTAAAGTCACAATAATCTCTCGGGAGACACAGAATAACCTTTCCAAAGACTATTTAATAATTTAATAATGTGCAGTTATTACCAAAATGTCAAAACTAAGAATGGTCTTAAATATTGCATGATTAACAAGTTTATATTCTCCACACAGTTTCTGCATGCCACCAAACCAAATAATCCAAGGCCTAAAGATCCAAATAGTGCTAAATAAAGTACAGTGGTGTGTTACTGTGTTGCAATTATACAATGATTATATAATATTATAATCTTAGGAATTTTTAATAGTTGTGTTTTTAAAACATGCAGATAGCAGATGGAAAATTACTTTGTTTCAATGTAAATGTATCAACAAAAAAGGAAAAAAGGAAACCCAACACTAAGTGAAGCCATGACAGACAGTGTAATAAAACAGAGTTGTAGACAAAGTCAGAGGGCCTCTATGCTACAGTGAACAGCCTTGTTTTCAGATTCAAGGTTCATGGCTTTTGATAAATACATGGCACAGCCAACTTAACACTTCTCCCCTTCCTCCCATCTCAGAGCAAAGTCCTTCACAGTCCATTAAACCATCCACTTTAGTGAAGGTCAGTCTGGAAGATGCCACAGGGAGTCATAAAGTTCACGCCTCTTAGCATCTGGATCAAGTCCGTCCAACGGCACACAGCTCTGGACAGTTTATGCATTTCATGTTATTTCACCTCCATTTCATTTCATGCACAAGTGCACATTTTGTCCTCTCCATTTCATGCATAAAGAAACATTACCTTTATTTCCATTTAATATGAGCGATTTCGGTGTCTAAATAAAAGCTTTGCAGCCTGAGTGCTGTCAGCATTTAGGAAGGAGACTCATGATATTCAAATAGACACACGCACACATACAGAGCCAGGTTTATCAAGGCAGCATGAAACCAGAGAGCCCACTCAGGGGCTCTATCAAAAGCAAAGTGAGAAATCCCTTTATCTTTCTCTTGTCTTCTCAGTTATACGTGTAGGTATATCTGTGTAACTTTCTGTATGTGGGTTTCTACGTCCCCGTTTAATCTCATCACCTCTCTCGCTTTTCCTTCCTCCATATCTGTCTGCAGTTCAGAATCTGAATCTGAATCTCAGCATCTCCATCCATCCATCTTTCTCTCTTTTTCTCAGCTGATATTCTGAAATACATGCTTGTCAGCACCTTTGCTATATGCAATGGACAGATTTTTTTTATCTCCATAGTTGAAGCCATTTCACCTGCCAGTCTGTCAGAGTGGAGCAGAGTCACCCTTTGTAATGCAGTAAACCAGTAGGACTAAAGAGAAAGGTACCCTCATCGGTACCCCAGCTTACCAACATGCTGGGATATGCGAAGAATGATTTTCACTGTACTGTACTTGTTTATGTATATGTCACAATAAATAGGATTCTATTCTATTCTATTCTATTCTATTCTAAAGGGGAGAAAGAGAGAAAGATGGAGGAAGGGAAGAAAGAAAAAATGTCTGTATTGTGCATGTGATTTTCCAATTGCGGTGCGCAAGGTAAAATAAATTAGATGTCTCTTTGCTGCCCCAGTTTCAGATTATTGAATTTAATTCAACAGCATTATGAATTTAGACCAAATATTTAATTAGACCTAACAACGTGAAGGAGGTGTGGAGTGGAATGAGGACCATCACTGGCTACAAGCAGGCTGGAAACCGGATGGTGGAGGGGAACCTGGACAGGACTAATGAGCTGAATATGTTCTTCAACAGATTCGACTCACTTAGCCCTCCCCTAACATCTCCATCTCCAGCTCAAGCTATTTTGTGCCATCTGGGGTTTTGTCAGTCAAGGAATTGCCCCCACCCCCCTTTTCTCCCACTGAGGACACCACTCCTGCTGCCCCCACCTCTCCTGCACATTCCAGTCTAACTGTCTCAGTGGACCAGGTGAGAAGAGAGCTGAGACAACACACAGGCAAGGCTGTGGGGCCTGATGGAATCAGCCACAGGGTGCCGAAGACCTGCGCCAGCCAGCTCTGTGGAGTGCTACAGTACCTGTTCTCTCTCTCCCTAAAACTACAGAAAGTGCCTCAGCTCTGGAAGACTTCCTGCATAGTCCCAGTGCCAAAGACATCACACTCCAGCACCCTTAAAGACTACAGACCTGTTGTCCTCCCTTCACACATTATGAAGACCTTTGAGAGGCTGGTCCTCAAACAGCTCCGACCTCTGGTTATGGTTACCATCAGGATCCCCTACAGTTCACCTACCAGACACACATACTGTAGGTGTGGAGGATGCTCTAATCTACATGCGCCACAGAGCTTACTCGCACCTGGACAAAGCCGGAACCACAGTCAGGATTATGTTCTTTGATTTCTCCAGTGCCTTCATCACCATCCTGCCTCTCCAACTGAGGAATAAACTCTACGCAATGCGGATTGATTCTCCCACTGTCTCCTGGATTACGGATTACTTACAGTTTGTGAGGCTCCATAGCTGTCTGTCGGATGTGGTGGTGAGCAGCACTGGAGCACCCCAGGGAACCGTCCTGTCTCCCTTCTTCTTCACTCTCTACACAGCGGACTTCCAGTACACCACCAGCTCATGCCACTTGCAGAAGTTCTCTGATGACTCCTCCATTGTAGGGTGCATTCACAATGGAGATTAGTCAGAGTACAGAAGGCTGGAACTTTGTCTTGTGGTGCAGTGAAAACCGCCTGCAGCTTAACATCAGCAAGACAAAGGAACTGGAGGTGGATTTCCGGTGTGTTAGAGGGCCCACTAAATCAGTCACCATCCAGGAGGAGTGGTGCAGTGGTACAAATACCTGGGGGTCTACCTGAACAATAGACTGGACTGGACAGACAACACAGATGCACTGTACAGGAAAGGCCAGAGCAAGCTCTTCTTCCTAAGGAGGCTCAGGTCTTTTAATGTGTGCAAGCAGGTTACTGGGGCTCTTCAACAAGTCTATTGTGGTCAGTGTTCTTTTCTATGTTGTGGTCTGCTGGGGGGGCAGTGTCACTGCATGAGAAGCCAAGCAGCTCAATAAACTGGTCAGGAAGGCCAGCACCATCACAGAACTGAGTCTGAACTCACTGGAGGCAGTGGCAGAAAAGAGGATGGCAGCGGTTTTGGAGAACATTCTGAACAATTCTGCCCATCCCCTCTATGACGTGATATCCAGGAGCACCTTTAGCCACCGGCTCATTCATTAAGTGATTAGGGGACGTTTAGCTGGATGTACAGTCGTGGCCAAAGGTTTTGAGAATGACACAAATATTAATTTTTACAAAGTCTGCTGCCTCAGTTTTTATGATGGCAATTTGCATATACTC
>JAOUQW010000049.1:9904670-9915079 GCA_028565825.1 Olivaichthys viedmensis
AGTTCATATAATATATATGTTTATATTTATCACATATAAACTAATATGTCTGATGATGTGGTAGAAATGTTTCCATATCAGGTTAGCCATATTTACTTGAGCCTGGGTATACCAAAGAAGAGTTGGCACTTCTTAAACGAAATGCTTAAGACGAGATATGGAGAGTATAACTTCCGGTGTCAGAGGCCAGATGCCTGAGAGAACGACAGGAGAAACTCTTGGCGTAAATGTGGAAAGTGGCAGGCAATGCCTTTGGACATTGAATGCATTTGTTTTCAAGAGTGGGACCTCATTCTACAGCATTTTGTACCGTGGGCATTAAAGGATGGACAGCCTGAAAGCAGCTCAGTTTCAACAAATGGCAGTGGCTAGTTTCTGGATGGGGAAGCTGTCTTCCAAAGTGTTTTTCTCTAGCAAAATACTTCAGGCTGTTCTGTTTGAAAGTCCTCCAAGGTAAAATGGTCACTGCAAATATGCAAGTCAAATGCCCATAAGATGGATTTATGTCTTTCTGTAAAAATGCTAGCCACAAAAACAACCTCTCCAGTTCATTGTAAGAGAGTCAATGAAAACTTGCAAGCCATCTCTTTGCTGTTTTCATTTGAAGACAAATAAAACAGGACAATGTCTTACCATTTTTTTGCCTCTCTTGCCAGATCCACAGGCACTAGTTCTGCAATCAATCAAGTGAGGAGAAGTAAAAACAAAACAAAAAAACAACAGCAACAAAAAATTTAATTAACCCCATACCCAGCTTATTATTCAGTTATCCACCTTAAAGGATATTATTCCGTAACTACTATGAATTATTCTGTAACGCCAGTGAAACTGATAGGAAAGATATGTAGTTATGAGGGTAAGGAATGTAAGTCTGAATGTAAGTAATGCTGACTTGTTTTGGGAGTTTAAGGAATTAATAGGCAAATTAGTGGTGAATATTACGTTGCTGCATGAGTATTACATTAAAAATTCTAAAAAGCATTTAGCAATTTTGGAATTATGCCCCATAGAAGTCTATCTGAGGTAATAATCTACAATGCTAAAACCAAGCATTTGACCAAAAACACCATAAAACCATTTAAACTGAAGCATTTCTGAACACTGAGTACAATATGTTTAATGTTGAAGTATTCCTCTAGTGTGTCATGAAATCCTTAATTTTCTGGAGATGCTCATAAAATCCATATCAAGGTACCATCAATGACATCTAAAAAAGTTAATTAATTAATCGACTAATGTCCATGAAACTGGAGATCAACAATAAAGTCCTGGATAAATAATGGCCATTCGATGAACAGTTCAAAATGAACACAAGATGTAACTGTTTGACCAGGGCCACTCTCAATTTCATTGATCTGCTATAATAAATCTAGAACTTGACATGTTCCCACAAGATCATTGTCCCAACATGCCCTGGCTTGCTTGTGCTTGAAAATGGTTTATCTTGTATTTTGATATTTGTAATTGTTTGTAAATGTTATACATAATTTCAGCATATTGTAATAATCATCAGATCTTTTGAAAAATTTTCATGAAGGATAGCTTGCAACCCACGTCGGGTTTGAGAATAGTGGTTTGGAGTTTTATAATAACACAATATTCAATTTGCCGACAGTCCTCCCTATAGCTAGCTGAGTGAGTCTGGGCCATTAATAGTGAGTGGATCCCAGGAGACACGCATCCCCTCACAGATATTCGCTGTGCGAATCTCAGCACTATGTGACCACAGATAGGAGGATTTGGAAACCCACTGGGATGCAATGCAGCTGCAGCTACAACCAGCCACAGACACTGAGACATTGTAACCACGGTACCCTGCCAATTGAAAAAGAAAAAAACAGAACTAGGTTTTAAAACAAACATTTCACTGGTCCATATCAATTCCTTTTCCCTGGCCACAGCTTTCGACCTGACTTTCAGCAAGCTGTTATTCTACTTTCTAATTCTACCACCTGCTTCCTATTCAAAGCAAATATTCTACATAATCTGGCTACAACAAAGACTCTGGCAAAACCCAGGTCTCATAAGGCAGCATGAGAGAGAAATCTCATTGTGAATGCAGCAAGATACAAAAGAGAAGTATCCCATTACACACTCATACGCCTGTGAATGAGCAAGAGGCTCAGGAGCCAATCCTGTATTTGTTCAAAAGAAAAGTGGAACAAAGGATCCTTTTTCAGTCTCATACTTTATAAAGAGGAGCTGTGGTGTGACCAAAAAGACACACCTTACTGTTCTCTTAGCATAAACTTCTGCACAATAGAAAATATATTGTTCTCACTAGACCTTAATTCATAGAAAGTGCATAGGTAGTTCTTCAAACCCCATTTGAAAACATCACTAATATCAAGAAGTGTCAATGCCCAAATTTAATTTCACAGATTAACGAGTGTATGCATGATATTCAATGTGTAATATATGTACAGATATGAATATAATTAATGACTACTGCTGCCATACAACAAAATACAAGTTCCGTTAAATTGTAAAATCTTGTTTTAAATTGTAAAAGAACTTCAGTTGCTCCTTCCACTGAAGGCAGCACCATTAATCACCCATTCAAGCTCAAGAAGGCAAGTAAAATCCCATTTGTTTACATGGAACCAATTAAATGGATTCATCAGGGCAAAGTAAAATAGTTAAAACTGCTACAATGTTTCCCCAAGGCACACTACATGAGGGATCTGAAGCCAAGTAATAGACTTGGATGTCTAAGCCCACCATGTGAACTGAAATTGAAAAATTTGGGATGTGCTAAGATGTCTGCCAAATGGGTTTATGTATGGTGAAGTTTAAAGACGCTTTGGACGTAGTCAGATGTTTGATCATGAGGGTATTTTAAGAGCAGCAAACCTCTCAATGTTAAAAAAAAAAAAAACTTCTGATTACTGCTTTCCCTGTTATTGCTTTACTCTACTACTCTTTAGTATAATAAAGTACATAAAATGTGTTTATGTGTTTATATACTCAAGCACCATTACTTACAATTCTATTGTTTAGAGTGTAGCAATTCACAATATGGTACACTAAAATCTAATCCTTAGCGAAGCTGAAGTGCTCACATTTGAAATGAAAGGAAAGAATGCAGACACTACTTTAAACTATAAAAAAGACGTTTAAAGTAGTGATAATACAGCTCGGTCCAAACCCTGTCCCTCAGGCTAATGCTAAGTACAGCTTAAAGAGCTAATGGGCATTCTAGTCAAATAGCAGAGCCACACTAGATGCTAATTAACTGACAAGGGAAAATCTGACCTGTATTTAAGAAAAAAATTTTGTTTCTTGATATGGCAATCCTCCATTACTCTCTGTGTTATGAAGCAAACACATGCTATTTCCTCAATTTTAATGACACAGAAATCTTCTCAGGTCATTATCTAAAATCTCACATGATTACCAGGCATGAGACAAACAGGCTAGTCCTGTCCTGTGATGTACAGTATGTCACAAGTGTTGTATGTAAAGCAAGACGACACATGGTGCGGGGCATTCATTTTGATTTTGCGTCTAAAAAAATGAACTCATAATTTCAAGATTTATAATTTAAATTTTAAAAATAAGAGATTCTCTCAGTCAGTAATCAAAAGATAGGCCTTGCAAAGCTTGAGCTCTTTATGAAGCTTGGCAAGGGTGCACCTGTGAGCAATGACAGCAGTACACAAACACTGGCTGAGTGTACGTGTGTGTGTGTGTGTGTGTCTAATACTGAAACTGTGAGTCTAAGAAACCTGATTAGCAAGCTTGGATGAGCAATCGATTAGATAAAAGCCCATGCTGAGTGAGAAAGGCAGGATTAGCCAATTCTCGGGTGAGGTGGAGGCTTTGAACTAAAGAAGAAAACCTATTAATTCAAGTAAACCAATTCAATCTTTGCATTATTCAATATCAATCCCTACCTGGAAAATGAAAGCAAAGAGGATGAGAATACAAAAATTCTTATTTTGCAAAACTATAACCACCTTAATATAATAATTAAAAATACAAAAAGCACTAGAGGACTATGTTTAGAGCTGTAAGCATAATCTCTCTTGGCCTATTTAAGATGCATGGTAGCAAAACCTAAAGGTCTTGCCTAAATATATAATGTAATTTTAAGAAGCCCAAATTCTCTAAAGCAAAAACCTCCAGGTGCCAGATTTTCACTGGGTTTTTCACTTGAAATAGCAGGCGAAAAGCTTGATGAAACGAGAAGGCAAAACCAATAGGAGAGAGAAAGAGCATGTCAGGGGGGGAAAAATGGCACCACATTTTCCATTTTCCTCTACAAGTGAGATAGCACATGAATTATGGATGCGAGCTAGCCAACAGCGTGAGAATTTGATCCCTGACCAGACAGCTCTTGGCTCCCCGTGGAGCTGCCCCCCTGCTGCTTCCTTTTCAAATTGCCATCCATTCCACACGACGCACTTCTCACAGCCAGAGGACAGGGAACAACGCTTAGTTCTTCAAGACAGATCACTCGTTTGTCTTCTTAGGAGTAGAGATTCAGCTCAAACTGTGTTACTGCCTTGTCCTTAAATGAAAATATGCTTTTAATGGTCCCCTGGTGCTATTTTTTTCACCTGTCGCCTCAACTTATGAATTTTACCCCACAAATGGTGTGAAGCATAGTGGGCTAGCATCCATAAGGCTGATAGAGAGTACGCAATAAATGCTAGAATGAAGGTCCTCTGGGACATACAGACACCTTGACAGAGGACTTGGCATAACAGTGGAATATAGGCTCAGCTTCTACCGGAGTGACACACAAAAAAACTGACTGTCCAACTTAGACATGCTTTAAAGTGAATGTAAATTATTATAAAAACTAACTAATAACAGTGAAGGGTAAAGATAAAATTAAGCTGTAAGCACAGGATATGATAGAAGGGAAATAAAGATATTTAAAACAAGAGAAAGGAAAGAAAACAATGGCAAACCTTTCCTAAAACACAAATTCATTGTTATGTAAAAGTAATGCATAATAAAATGTATCTTGGTAGCTGCATATCAAGTAGATTAAAACCTTAGAAGAAAGGCTTTAGGGACTGCAGAAGGGAGTCGGTTTAATTCAAACTAAATTTTTAATTAGACTTAATATTAAGTATAGCATAAATTTATTTACATAGCATAAATTAAGAAATTACCCGTAAAACAAAACAAGATCATCGTTTTGATTATTGCTTCTGCATGAACCAAGGTGGTTCGTGCAACCTGTTTATGCGAGAGAGAGGACACTCACTAAAAAAAAAAATTCATCATCTACTTGGTAAATGTTGAGCTTCAATACAGTAAATTATCTTTGGCTCACACACAAGTCTGTTCATTATTTATTCCTGTTGTTTTTCTAATATAGCATTTCACTACCATAAAACCCCTGAACCTTCCTGGCTTTCAAAGACAACAATTAATTAAAAATAGATGTAATAAATATTCCTATAAGCCACTTGATGTGGACTGATGCATCTCATGTTTCTAGAAACAATCTACTGGTCTGGTAGGAACAAACTTCAGCCTTGGCGTTATCTTTCAAGGCTTTGTTTACAAATCGAGGTACAGCAACAATACATTTAACTCGTGAAACAAAGATTCACCGCTGTTTACACATTTAAACCAGATCTTGTTGAAAAAAATAAACAAGAAAATAAACAAAAATAAACAAGAAACCTGACAAACCTAAAAATGAACTTGCAAACATCCCAAGAAATGTGAAAAGTGTGGCATGGCCTTTGTATGTGCTTGTAATTTATATGTGAGCTTTAGAAATCCTGATTAATACAGATTAAATTGAGGGTGGAGAGAGGTGATAAGGAATTGTATTTGTGCAGTGCAAATTAACACAGTTCTAGTTTGCTGATTAAGTTTTTCATGAGATGGATCACAGCCTTGAGAACGGTGCCCGCAGGCAACACTTTCTAATTATCACAGCTATCGAGAGCATCAGTAGAGGACTCAATGAGTAGTGTTCATAGGCACGTCTCGGCCAAGTGCTCGCTGGAGTTCTCAGTCAAACCATTTGTTAATGGTCTCATCTAAAAAGGTGCAAAGGTCTTTTATTTCTCTCTTCTTCAATAGGAGAGTAATTACCGAGTTGGAGCAAAAATGTCCCAAGAACCTTCCCAATTACATTTCAACCATGGTATAATCCAGTCAATGACCGCAATACTTTTGTTCAAAACTGCCCATTTTATTCTCTAAGTAGACAGCTGAGAGTTCTGGTATTGGACTGCTATTCTCCCATGTCATACAATTAAATAGTGAACTCAAGACTTTTGGTAATATATTAACATTGAAGGAAATACAGTTAATAGTCACATTCTGCACATCTGCAAGTCAAATTTGCACAGTTTTCTGGAACTCTCAAATGAATAAATTACATAAAAGTAACTAGGACAAAAACACAAATTAAATTGCCCATGCCAAAAAGTATATAAAGAGCTGCAATTAGTTACAGGAACGGCTGCAGTCCAGATTCGACAGTTTCGATCCTGACACTTTTGCACAGCATCACAGACTAAAATGAAGGGAAATGTTTTAAATCTGATAAATGACCACAAAGGACAAAGTGCATAAAATAAGTAGTGCATCAGGGCTGGGCCATGACATGAAAACACTAAATATGAAAACAGCTAATAGGTAGTATGTCAAAAGAGTGCTCCAGCTGAGGTTATTCAGTCAGTCAGATGGAGTTGATGTTCACTCTCTGGACGCCTTTGTGTCAATAATTAAATTCCGTCTAATGCAATTACAGCACGGCAGGTGCACCTCCATTAATGAGCTCCCAACAAGGCAGTGAGACAGCAGCTAGACTTTACCGTAACGTTATTTGGTCCTGTTACATTAGAACCTCGAAAAACAACAGGAGCTTTGCTCATCGATAGTTTGGAGCGAGATTTTGCTGAACACGAAACTTTCTGAAATGCAAGACATTTTCCTTTCGTAGGGATCGGAAAACCTGCGAATTCTGGAGCTGATCGTGTTCATCAGGTGTAACGGTTATCGATGAGCACAGATCTGTTTCGGCTTCAGCTCGCTGTCTCACACCACTGCATCGCAGCTGAGTGAAGCCCAGCAGCATGGGTTCAGCGCGCCACTTCACCGAATCAGCGCGGAATTTAGCCCGGCGTCTCGATTTCACATGTTTACTTACAGTTTAAGAGTCCGCGATCGGAGCGGCCAAAGCGATCCGGACACGGTTTAAAACAGCAACTTTGCGTCGGCGCTTGAACGCACCCCGCTCTGCTCCGCCATGTTCACTCCGGCCGAGAAACACACACATACACACACTCGCGCACGCGCGCAAACACACAGCAGAGAGAGTGGCACTGTGAGGAGGGCTCAGCTCTACAAAGCTCCAACTTCAACACACACACACATACACACTCACACTCACTCACACACACACACTCACACACACATATACACACACAAACTCACACACTCACACACACACAGCAGAGAGAGTGGCACTGTGGGGAGGGCTCAGCTCTACAAAGCTCCAACTTCAACACACACTCACACACATATACACACTCACACTCTCACACACACTCACACACACTCACACACACACACACACACACAGCAGAGAGAGTGGCACTGTGGGGAGGGCTCAGCTCTACAAAGCTCCAACTTCAACACACACACACACACACACACACACACACACTCTCATTCAGTTTACTTCATCTAGCCTGCCTCGTACAGTCACGCCCATTAAATATGAGTTGTTAAGACAGACTGAATATTGATTTCTTTTTTTTCCCCCCTTTATAATTTTGTAACCGGTTCTGCCCTCGCTCTTCTGGCCTGCATTCAAAAATATACGCTCAGCTGCCACTGTATTCAGCTCATCTACTATATAGGTGCACTTTATAGGTATACAGATTGAATGTAGTCCATCTGTTTGCTATGCACAGATAGATGCAAAGCGCACCTATATGGTAGGTTTACCTGATGAGAAATCAACGAGTAGGTGTACCTAATAAACTGGCCACTGAGTGTATTAGCTGTGTTAGTGATAGCTGATTCTGTGCTGCTTTTAAAAGGTGAGTCCATTTATAGAGAAAGTCAAAAATCAGTGTAGGCTACGTTCGTTACAGATGTTGTGTAACAGAAATAATATTGTGATCAGTTCAGTTTAATATGCTCACTTGCTTAATGGTATGTGTGATAGAGGCATAGCACATCATCTGATCTGGCAAGATATCTGAGTCAAAAGTAGGAAATAGCCTATACCAGGGGTGTCCAATCTTATCCACAAAGGGCAGGTGTGGCTGCAGGTTTTCGTTCCAACCAAGCAGGAGCCAAACCTGATTCCACCTGTTTAATCAGTTGAGCTTGGCCTTCAGTCGACAGGAGCCTTTGTGGATAAGATTGGATTATAGTAGATTATAGACTATAGTATGATGTATCTCTCCTTTCAGATTCATTTCAATGGTCTTAACACCTAAACAGGGAAAATCTAATCATGTGTTTATGGCGCCCTCTTTCGCTTAGGTTGTCTACTACAGCCCACAATTTTGATCACTTAGCTGAATAGATACAATTTTGAAACTTGTTCAGTGGCAGTTACAGTTTAACACTTTTCTTCTCGTTTCTCATTTCTTAAACTAGGCTTATTAAGTAAAACTTGGTCTGTAATTTCAAATCTTACTCGGCCCATGCAATGAGGGATTTTTGTTCTATGGGGTGTTTCTGAATGTACTAGTAGATGTGGTGGAATTGCATTTAACATTAGATATGCGCCATCTGTGCTTTCCTCTTGCATGTAATGATCTTAGTGATCAAATTAAGTGAGTGAGAAAGGGGAGGGAAAATCTGAGAATCAAACAAAGATTTTAAATCTAAATAAGTGGGCACAGTGGCGCAGTAGGTAGTGTTAGTGCCTCACAGTTCCTGGGTCCAGGGTTTCATCCAGGGTGTGTTCCTGCTTTGCGCCCAGTGTTCCCAGGATAGGGCCCGGATCTACTGCGAGTCTGACCAGGATAACGTGGTTACTGAAGATGAATGAATGATTATTTGAATGAGATGTTGTTGATGTTGTAATTGATGTAGCATAACTAATGTTATTCTATACCAGTAAGGGATCATTTTAGGCCTTAAATATGCTGCACAATTATTAAAACAGAGTCATTTATTTTTTAAACCAGCATACCAGGTGAAAGTCAAAGAAAAACAATATGTCTACGTTGTTTTGATAAACTGCTGAGGGCTAAAAGCGATCGTCATAACAAGTTTGTCTTTAATTATTCTAGCAGTTTCTCTAACTAAATAGTTTAATGCTCACACTGTAATACTTGCACAATATTATATGTAATTTCATTTATTTATTTATTTTGTGAAGTTGTAAGCAGTTACTGTGATATATTGAATATTACCAAATACTGGGTTGTGCGGTTGTATTAAAGTGATTTTTTTCATACTGTTCTACTCCTACCAGCAAGCTTTTTCAACTAACCCAAGCAATAAACACTGCGCAGAAAAATGCCACGAGAAGAAATTTTATTTTGGCACCTGTCACACATAAAATATCACTTTTTTACAGAGCTGGCAGAAATTTGACAGAAGACTGAATGATTTGTTCATCACATACAAACAAATGCTTGTATGACATGCAACTGACACCATTAACCCATTTTCCCCTGGTGTGTCATGTAACTAAAGGACGTTTATATAATTCTTTTCAGGCCCAGTGGTGGTCAGGACTCTCCAGAGGACCAGATCACAAAAACATGGCTTATACTGATTAGAGGAGACACCAACAATCAACAGAGGGCAAAAAAACCCCACTTGCATTTCAGTAATATTTACCCAGTTCTCTTACTCAAAGACTTGACATCTAATCTCAAACATATTTGTTTCAATTGTGTGACTATACACATGCCCACAGAGACACAAGAATTGCATTTTTGGTAAGGTTATAATTAATTATGCAGAGTGGTAAAACTAATTTGTCATGGTCAACCTCTAAAAATAACCTTATAGCCCACCTCATTAATATTAAGGTAGATTGAATGAATATAATTTCTTTTCAAGAGCTTACTGTATGTTGCATCTCTTGTTAAATGACAATTCATGGGCAAATATCTATATTTATATAATTTTATATGTTTCAAATACGCCCATGGGCAAATCTCATCCTTATGGATGTACAAGAGAAAAAGTGCAACACAACACTGGCTTCACATGTAATCATTTGTAAGGAATACTACACTTGCTGTCTGACATTTGTCCTGATGGAAATATTTACAGAGATTCTTGTCAAATTCACTGAACATTAATTAACCCTCAAAGAAAAGCTTGTGTAGCTAAGGCAATGTCGCTCGACTCCTTATTTACAGTATATATGCAGCCAATTATTATTAGTAGTATTTTACAAAGCCCTTACTACTCATGTTTTATTCCCCAATTTATGCAAATGCAAAAAA
>JAOUQW010000049.1:9937938-9942938 GCA_028565825.1 Olivaichthys viedmensis
ATGAAGAGAAAAAGTCAACACTACACAGAAGGCATATTATTTATTAATATCTCCTCATAGTACTGTAGTTTCACCGCCCCAACAGATGTTTGGATATAGTTGCCCTGTCGTCTAGGAACTGAAGTGAACTAGAGATTACACAGACACTTAATGTGTTGATTGAGATTTACCTTTCTGATGTGTATTGCATGAATATGTATATGTAATGCATATATACATATGCCATTATTGCCATGTATATACCTATATTTTAGCCTCTATCCCAATCAATTAGGCAGCAAATGTATGTATGCACGATTTGCTCTAGAATCCCTTTTCATTCACATATTTCGTAAAGTACGGTATAGTATACAGGCTAATTCGGCTCTTCTTTTCAATAGCAACATAATATTCCTGAACACACCCAATAAAGTCATTAGCTTTCTACGTGTATATGGGTCAAGGAGTTTCATGTTTGCAAGGGGTTTGCAATATAACAATATAGTAATTGAGTTTGACACTAAAAACTAATGTATTTAAGCAGTCACACTACAGACCATTGCATGTTCTATTTTTGTGCAAGCAATGCATTAACATAAGGACAACCAAAGCCTTCATATTTCAATGTAGAATCTCATCTTTATCCAACATGTAGTCATCACAAAGACATTATTATTCCGGTGAGCAGCAATCGTGCGAGTAATAAAATGTAGGGAACACAGGTGCTGGTGCACATTCCAACTAAACAAACCCCTGTCATATAATAGACATTTCCTATCTACAGCACGCTTGATCCTGGTACAGAGGGTGGCGGCGACGCCTGAATCCATTCCGGTGCTTTATTGAACAATGACAGCGTTATGGGCTACAGTAAGAAGCTGCAGTGTAATGAATGAAAGAGGCACTTTGCGTTCCAACTGCAGCCTGGAGCAGCACAATGCGTCAAGGAAGGTGTAAAACCGGTCACGCTCTGAATGGTGGGTTTTGTAAATGTCCTTTTCTCTTCATCGTAGGAGGAGGAGATGCAGGAGATGCAGGAGATGCAGACTTACCTCCGCCAACGCGGCCAGCCAGCAGCAGCAGCAGGCGCTGATCAGGGCGACGGTGCGCCACGCGCGCGACTCCATCCCTATCTCTGGCCGCCGAGCGCAGGCATGGTCCGGCTCGCCCGCGCACTTCTTCAGGGAAAGCTCGGTTTAACTCCGAGCCAGCGTGATTCTGATCGGGCTTCTGCGTCTAACGTTTTGAGAGGCTCGGCTCGTGGGCGCGGCTTAGAACCGTTAATTTTTTTTTCTTCCAGAGGGGAGAGCGACGCTCCTGGATCCCTCCTTTTCTCCACCACCACACCCCCCTGTGCTCCTCCTCGCCCTCCTCCTGCCGCAGGTTAATGTCTGATGTCTGATCGCTGATGCGCCGTGTCACGCGTAATGTACACACGCGCGCGCACACACACACACACACACTGTCCGAGTTTCCAGAATTGGCACAGCTCGCTGTGGTACCGTAACCGCCCATCGCAGACAGACAGAAAAAGACTGGGTGAGGCTGTCCGCCTCGTGCCGTCTTTTACCGAGAGCGAATCAATCAAGTAACTGAATACATAAATCCATGAATACATTGCAACGATAACATCTCTATCACGACCCCAACGGCGCACCTACATGTAGGGGGCGTCACTGCGGGTAGGAATACACTTTTAAAAAGGTTCCTGAAAGATCTTTTAAGTGCTTCCACTAACCTTGTTGCAAAGGTTCTTTAAAACATCTTCTTTTCTTTCTGAGAGTGTAGCGTTTACATTAGGCCTATAGGCTTGTTTCTTACATACCGTAGCTATTGAATGGAAATAAAATGTTTCACACAACTAATAAACTCGCAGTGAATCCAAAAGATAAACCAGCATTCCTGGATAGGTTAAATGCTTTATATGCAAAACCAAAACTATAGTGTTTTTTTGTTTTTGTCTTGCAGCTTTTCTACAGTACACCACAATTTATGTGGATCAGTGGAATATAACAATTATGCAAAACACCTTTGAGTCATCAATATAATACCCCACTTTTATCATCTACACACAAAATATGACATACAAAAGTATTTAATTTATTCATTTGGAAAATGCAGTGGCATGTCCAGGTTTTTAGAAAAATGAGGCAGGAGCACACTAATGGACTTCCTAATTATGAATAGGTCAAGGTTGATTCTTGGTGCAAAAAGGAATGGCTACACAATACTATGTTTGCTGCATAATTGCTCTATAGTTCCTAATACTCAAGGGATTTGGTCAAAATACAATGCTAACATGATGATTTAATTCAACATGAGCTAGATATGATTAATTACGTATGCATGAACTGTATAGGAGTAACAGACCTCTCAGAGATGTAATTTGGGATTAGAATTTCATACAAAGCAACTGTCGAGTGATGCAGAATACAATCCTATCAAATAGCTGAGCAGTTGAGGGGTTCGGAGCCTTGTTAATGGCCTAACAGTGGCTCTCTGGCAGTCCGGAGATTTGAACTCACTAGCACTGAACCGTAACCCCTAAGCTACCACTTCCCTATTATGTGACTACAAATATCAAACACTAGGTCCTACTCAGCTATACACTTTTTTCATCTAATTATATTGGTTGGTTATACTACAAATCTAAGGATAAGCAACACAAAAAAGGCATCCTTTGATTATACTAAATTAATTTTGGACAAAATAACAAAGCATTTGTAACTTATGTAGTCTGTTTCATGCTGTTTTATCTGCATGTGCACCCTTATATGTGAATTATTCCAAAGATGTAAAGCATATTAAATAAATCCCATGAAAGGATTCTTGTGCATGGCATTTAATCATCTAGTATACTTTCCTATGAAGATTACAAAATTAATTTATTTTCAACAATGTTTCGCTCCAGGAACTTTCTGTTTCTCCTCTCTCTTTGTTCAAGCATGATGCAAATAATTGAACATCCACTGCACTCCAAATGCATCAAAAAAGTATCCAGTTATTAGACAGAAGGATTTCCGATACTGACTCCAATAGGCACACCAGTGAGTAACTTGCTTGTGGAAAACAATACTGAGGTCAAAGTTGAAACTGCATCATCCCATGTTTTACATTCACATCTCTTTTTTTTTTAGTTCATTTTGATCATGATGAACAGGAAAACAGCAGTACAGAAACCTAAAGTAACCATGATGGTATGTGAGCCAATCTACTTAATTACACACAGTTTCACTTGTGGCCCCAATTATTATGTCATGATATAAATATATAAATATACTGTATAATACATATATTGGAAATTATTAACGAGCAAATATTGGTTCTCCCTACTACAACCAAAACAACAATTTTAGGGCAGTGGTGGCTCAGTGGTTAGGGCACTGGGTTACTGATCAGAAGGTTGTGGGTTCAAGCTGCCACTGTTGGGCTCTTGAGCAAGGCCCTTAACCCTCCCTGCTCCAGGGGTGCTGTATCAAGGCTGACCCTGACCCCAGCTTACCAACATGCTGGGATATGTGAAGAATCAATTTCACTGTACTGTACTTGTATATGTGACAATAAAGGAGCGTTCTATTCTATAAGGTGAGACCCAGGAAGGAACCCTGACACTGCAAACAATAAAGCAGCAGTTTTGATATTTTGTAAGCTGCAGACTTGGTGAAGTATATGCATTGTTTATTATATTATACACAGAAAGCAAATTCCTTTCTACATTTATAGGGCAAAATATTCTACATATTTTACACATCATGTCCGCATTTAAAGTCACCAACAATCCTCTATTAATTATGCAAAAGCCTTACTGCACATGTTATTCAGTTACTACTAATACAGGTCATTGACATAGCATGCAGGCCTATAACAGCACAAACAACAGCTGCAAGCCCATGAGTGACCTTTACATGGAATCAACTCTCCCACACCAGCATGCATATATTCCACTCCCAAATCATGCATTCATCCCCCCACACACTTGACCTCTTCACTAATATACTACATTATACACTCATCATTGCCACTGTGCTTCAGTAAGTCTGGTCCCTCGTTGAACATTGCCTTTAATGGAGGAGACAGAATTTTCTACATTTTCTACAGATACTGCCGTTGTCATGGCAACACAATGGTTAAATTACTGGCAGCCCCTCCAACTCTCATTGCAAATTTAAGGACCGTTCAGACACAACAGCCTTTATGCTCTCAGTACAGTCGTGACAATCACGAAAGAGCCCAACAGAAGTTTAGGTAGCTAAATTAAAACATGTCAAAACGTTTTACACAAAACAGCAGGAAAATTGTGTTTTGTCACTGAACATCTCAATGAATCACTTAAGAACACTGGGTATAAGAACTAATATTCTCAGTTTTTGCTCACAATATTGACGCTTTTACACTCACACATACATGTATACTAACATGTACACATACACATTATAGGGGTGGTGTATATCATAACTGTCAGCCCCAGAAGAATCAGTTCCCAATCCTATTAACCCCCCTGTGGAAGCTAATCCCAACCAAAGACCGTTGATATGGAAACCAATGAGAGAGCTCCAAATCAAATCTTTTTTTCTTTTTTTTTTGTAGAGAGTCATGACCATAATCTCCTATGGGCTATCTGAGTTTATGCCAAGGTGTCATTGTTCAATAATGCCTCTGCTTTAACCTCAGTTTTCCTATTATAGTTTAGGCTCATTATGTGTCTGTTATGCTTAGCCTATACTAATCTTCAATAGAGTGGACTATACAAAGCTATACAAAGACTATACATTCATGCACACACACAGGATACTGTAAAAATAAAAATGTTCACTTATATTGTAAAATGGGGTTATATGTTATAGATGGTTTTAGCAGGCTTTTAAAAAAATATCCAATTTTATCTACATTTTAAGCTACCTATCATTCACAGAGAAACTAATATATTCTTCTTCACAGCTCTCCGATTGCAAAAGAGTAAATGTATGTTTGGTTTAGAAAATGTAGGCCAAGGATTCTTTTAAAATCAGCATCATATAAAA
>JAOUQW010000049.1:9947938-9963439 GCA_028565825.1 Olivaichthys viedmensis
CAAGATGTCACCTGTCAAACTGTACCGCATACAGTTTCATCACAAGTTCAGATAACATCACAAGCTCAGGCTTCATTCCATGGCCATGGTCAAGGACGTGGTCAGTCACAAAGCCATGGGCAATCACAGAGTCACCTGCAGTCTCAAAGCCATGGGCAATCACAGAGTCACCTGCAGTCTCAAGGCCATGGGCAATCACAGAGTCACCTGCAGTCTCAAGGCCATGGGCAGTCTCAGAGCCATGGGCAGTCTCAAAGCCATGGGCAATCACAGTGTCATGGGCAGTCTCAAAGCCATGGTCCATTACAAGTTCATGTTCCAACACAAGGCTCGTCACAGAGTGAGAGTGTCGCAGCTTCTCAGGAAGGGGCCAGATCATCGCTGCAGGTCCCCTTTGCGGAAGTCGCTTCTCTGCTAGATCCTAACATGAAGAGCTCAAAAGCTAGAAAGTACCAAATCCATTATGAGGAAGTAAAACGGAGGCTGGAGCCGCCTGAGAAGATGTCTCTCAGATCTCTGGCTGCCTACACTAGAGTGAGCCGTGGTCCAGCCAGTAAAAAAACCCTCCTGGAATCGCTGAATGTGTTTGGCCTGTCGCCAAGCACCAACACAGCCGTGTCCAGCACTTTCTCCAAACTCACTGAGGGTGAGATTCAGCTGTTATAACCATGAGTGGAACTCCAATAGCTGACTAAAATATTTACTAATTAAAGCATTTAACATGAAGTATCAAATGTATAGTTAATGTATATTACATAATGCACAAACAGAGCATACAGAATAAACAAAATAATTATTAACTTTATTACAGTTATAACAGTATATCTTAGCCTTGAGTGCATTTTAGAAAAATATTTTTAACCTTTTTTTTGTTGTTCAGGTGACACAGCAGCGTTGTGTAAAGACATGAAGGACTTTGCCTTACAGTACGTGGATTATGAAAATATGGCAAAACAGTTACTGCCAGAGGCAAACCAGGTTCAGCACTGGTCAAAAATAATTGAGACAAGGTAACACTAGAATGTATGAAGCTAGCTGAAATGTTAGCTTATATTTATGCATTTCTTTACATTTGATGCTAAAAATATTTTGGGTAGTCTACTGTGCTATGTCTTGGTGATATTGCCTTCGGCAAATGTAACTGATGGAGAAATAAAGAGTTATTTGGGGTTTTGTCTCTCAGGAATTATCTGGAAGAGATGCGAAAAGTTTTCAAAGACCCCGTTAACAGCCGCCTGTTTTCCAACGTCACACACGGCCTCGGTAATGGCATGATGGACGTCGCCCTCGACATCATTGATACCGTCATCGACCGTCAGATCCGCATCCTCTCCGGTAACACAGATCCCAAACCTGAGCCGCCTGCCAGGAGGATCCGGAAACGCACACGTAAACCTAAGACCACCATGGAGGATGACAAACCCAAGGCGAAGGGCAAAAGAGGCAGGAAGAAAGACAAACAGATGCGATTAGACCCTGTTGATCCACAGGTTTCACAGTCCACAGACATAGAGAGCAGCGTCCTGACCCTGGTGTCTGTAGGATACGAGACCATATCGAGTGGCCTCAGTTCCACCAGCACGGGCTTATCATAGTGCTGAGCCTAAAGGACACTGAGATTGTGCGCATGCTGAGTGTTAACTTAAAGCACATTTTAGTTTTCTATTCTTAGATTTCATTTAATTGTCTTCATGACTTCAAATGTTTTGTATTCTTTTTGGGTGTCTAAAATGGTTTTCAGTGTTTGAGCAGTTTGAGAACAAGGAAAAGTTATTAGAAAAGGCATGATTTAAATAATCCAAGAGAGGTTTTTAATGCAAAGATTATAGATTTTTCATGTATTATTTGTTATATCCTTCCATTTTTGTTTTTAATGAAGAACAAACGTATACAAGCAGGATATAAAATGCTGAAAGGCATCAAAACTGAGGTGCAGAGCATGATTGAAATGAATCAAGGAACTTATCTTGTCTAAAAAGTCATTGTGAAACCCAAGTGTTGATTCTGTTATTGTAATGACAACATTTTAATTGGAATAATGCCTTATCTTTGTAATGAAGAGGGAATATTTCAGATGTATGGACTATTTATATACTTTCTTTTCCTTTTTCATCCTATACGTGTGTTCTGAGAAACTAGTGATCGATTATACGCTGTATGCAGAAATGACTTTGGACTGCCTATATGTGTGTATTACATTTTTTAACAATTTATTTTGCTGTCTTCTCACATTCACTTGGTTTGTTAATGGCATCATGTTCATGTTATTGCTCATGTATAGATTAATTTAGTTAATCCTGCTCTGTTTTATTTGGCTGGCTTTGGTTGGCCATATCAGTACAGAGTTCACGAACATTTTCCTCTAAAGTGGCTTTACTATATCCCAGACAAGATTCTTTGTTGAACATACTTACAAATGAATCTGCACAATTTTATCAATTTGTATTTGCTAAAGAATTAAGCAAACTGATGTTCATCAAAACTCTTGAGTCCAGACATAATTGACCCTTCGTTACGCACCGGGGAGTCAGCCTTTATATCCTGGTGATGTTCCAGTTAGACTGACTTCCTGGTCTTTCTGGAGTTACTTGTATCACACACGCACACGCACACACACATATTTCTGCCCAGCAACACAAGAATGCATTATGAAACTTTACCAACATTTTATAACTTTTATCAACTGCAATGATGTGATAACTTAAGTGTTTAGTCAAGGCCACAGCAAGAATATCTTGTCGCGAAAGACACATTTGTTTCAAGGTTTTCTCATCACTCCACACTAACACGGTACCTTTCCATTTTCCCCAACTACATGAGCTCTCAGCAGGGGTTATACCTGCCCAAAAACATGAACGCGGCGCATGGTGCAATACAAACGATGTGACGCGATGCCTGTAACACACTGAACAAACTAGTTGTGTCTCAAATCACATACTTATGCACTTTTCCAGACAGCCTTGAAGTATGAACGATACCCGATTTTTTTATGGTGTTTGAATAAATAAATAAAAATTGGCCTACAAACAGGTCTGTTTTACTTACTTCTAGATTAGTAAATACTTTCAAATGTAAGGTATGAGATTTGAGACGTAGCTCATGACAACAATCATGCTTACGTTGGAAAGTTTTAAAGAGAAACTAATGTCCCAGTCATGAAATCGATAAACATTTTGAAGGTCAACATGGGAACCTGCTGGAAAGTGATGTTTCGGTTCAGACCTGCCCTCTAGTGGGTATGGCTTTTAATCCTCCAGCTGTCCAAAAGCTTATCAGGCGAGTATGTGAGCAGTGCTGCATCCAAACGCATAGTCACGCGTCAAGTATAACCCCAAACTAAAACCAGAACAGAAGAGTTGCGAGACAGAGCAAGAAATCTAATACACTTACATATGATAGACGATTAAAAATCCCTTCTCAAAAGCTAAGACCTTTTGAAAACCTTGATTTTAGTGTATGAATTGTGCATTGCATGGTCCAAAGTTACTTAGTGGCTGCCTATCAACCAAGGAGCTTTAGGGAGATTTAGGACTTGGAGTGTATTAGTACAGATCTGGGAGAGAGGAATAGGGATTGAAGGAAAGAAACTGTCTGATAAACAGGAGGAGCACAAACACACAGGAAAACAGGAGAATTTGTAAACATGTCAAGATGAACAGCGGTCAGGATTATTGCTAAACTAGTATATGGTTATAAAAAAAAAAATAGCCTGAGACTGTGGCCTGGTGAGTCAGAATGTCTGGGTGTTGTATGTAAGGCAGATCTCGGCCCATGCTGAGACTCAAAAGCTCTCTCACACACATGGACAGGAGGACTGCCAATTTCCCCCTTCCCAGCAAAGCAAAGGGTGAGTAATAATCTGCAGGATGCACGAATGAAAGTAGACAAGACCACTATAATGTACAAAGCAGACAAAACTTGTACAATCTCGGTGGCTTAACATTTATATCCTTATCTGTTGTCATGTTTGAAATAGTATTTATCATGCTTCCAGATTTTGATCATTTTCACACAATATGGAGTCATATTTAGTGCTTGTGAATGTTATATATTAAAATGTGTATGTATAATTCGCTGCTTATGGTCCACATTTAACTTGGCACATGTTCAAGTTTCAGTGGGACATGACAAATCCAGTTAAATGCACCTACTCCTGCTGCAATTTGCTGTCATTAGGTTGGCTAGAACATCAGCTAATAACATTTCTTGTGTATTATATATATCTGAAATTACACGGGATCACATTTCCGTAGTGGTATGTACAGTACATGACATGTCAGAAGAGCTGCTGTTTAAATGTTAGTTTTCTTCCATTCAGACTCATGCAGTGCTGCTTTAGATGCTATCAGTGTGACCACAGAGCTGGTTGTGGAGGAACTAAAACCTCACCTAGAGACACTGCTGACTGCGGCTTTGGAGAGGAGTGAGTGACACTCCTATAATCTCTTTCATGTCTTGTGAACCGCAAAAGGGTCGCATTTTTAAAAGGTTCCTTTGCTGAAATGTAAAGCTGTTATTAGCAGTTCCTCTGAACAGTATACTGGTGTATGATGACTGCATGAGAGGCTAAAGGTGGACCCCTGACCCGTGCGGATTTGAAAACACAGAGACACGTTAATCTGCATTTGTGCCTGTTAAAGGCATTGAGTGACAGGACTGATTAGGCACTTACACTCAAAAGGCCAGGTGGCCAGCTTTTGGGGGCAGCAGCACCTGTGTAAACATGATCTAGACATGCCCTTAATTCCCCATGTTTGTTCAGATAAGGTGTGAATAGTTTGACAGGTTTGAAAGTTTGGCAAGTTTTAGAGATATGTTTTTCAATCTAAATGTGTTCTTTGTGTAAGTGTAGAAATCCTAATGAAATCTGTTTTGATAATCCCTGGAGATTTACTATGTGTGGGTACGTGTGTGTGCTTTCCCCTATTAGAGAGCGGCATAGCTGAGCAGGTGGTAGAGAGTGCCATTCTGCCAGTCCTGGCTCAGGCTTTGAGGAGGAGGAGCGCCCTCACTGTACACACAGCCAGATTGGTGGCTGAGCTTGCCAGGGAGGGTGAGCAGAGAACCAACATTTCAGATATATGTACATATTTGAGCTGTGATCCAAAAAGTATACTAACAAATGGAATATAACTGCAGCCAAATTAGCAGATACCATTCTTTACAGTAGCCTGCATGCCTATCACTGAATAGTGTCACAGTACTTCTTGAAGCAGTTTGCACTATACACAGTCCACCATCATTGATTCTTCAAAACATTTCTTGCATGTGGGATATTAAAGAAATACTCCTGCATCTTACAACCTAATCTCTATCTACCGCATCTGTAGTGTATGTGCAGAAAATCTGTTTACTTAAAATGCACTTACAATGGAAGTTCAAGTGAAGTTGTTGAATTCTGTCAATAAATGTTTAAAGTGACTATATAACACAAATTCAAAACTACAACAATTAGGATGAGACAGATGTGAGAGAAAGTCTTACCAAAGCTGTTCTTATGTAATTTTATTCGACTTTTGAAAATTGGAGCAAGTAATTCCAGTTACTTACGCTTTCCCTAAGGTTTTGTGCTATCCATGCATGATCATGCTGAAACTGAGGTACTTCTGTGTTTATGCATCTATGTTGGTAATACACAATCACTAAATCTTCTCTCTGAAATAGCAGTCCCCTCTTTTAAAAAGCAAATTGTACAGATTTAGAGCTCAACTTACAAATATACTTGACTGAATAATTTATGAAAGGGTTCTACAAAAATATGTTTTGCATAAAAGTTTATTGACACCCCAACAACTGCCATTAGACTTTCGTTATAAATGACATCTAACTGTTTCAAGCAGATAGTTTTTTCGTGTTTTTTTTTTTGGGGGTGGGGGGAAACGTCTCTAAATGATTGTCTGTGGTAATCACACATACAGTACATTACAGATGTGGTGGATATAGATTAGGTTAAAAATTCTTGATTATTCCTTTAAGGAAATGCTGGGTATTCATTATTTTTCTATTCTGTGGTGTTTACTCACAGCTTCTGTCAGAGACAGCTGCTTTGAGACTGGAATTGTATCTGCTCTTCTGACTCTGCTGTTAAGTGAGGACCAGGATCTGCTGCTGCATGTTAGCCAAGCCATCGGGAGAATTTGCTATAACAGCAGTGAGTCAGATACAAAGTCTCTTTCATTTCATGATAAGAAGTGAAAGTATTTTATTATATGCTTACCACAAATTTTAGCTACAGTCTTTACAAAGGGTCAAATATATCGGGGCTATTTCACTTCAGCAAACCCGGCCAAGCATTTTCCTGTTGCAAAAATCTGTATTTAAGTATTTCAGCAAGGCACTCTAGACTCTCAAAAGTGGGGTCCAGGTGTCTGCAATTTTACTGAATAATTCATAGTAGTCACTGTTTAATATGCTTTAATATGCTTTAAAATGAATAACTAAATAATAAGCAGAGACTTAATAATGTTAAGGGGTTAAGGTTAGTATTAGGGGTTGGTGTTTGTACTTTTTCATATGACTTTACTTATATGAAATCAAACAATATCCAACCATATCACCCTGCCCCATTCAAATTCTTATAAATTTTTCATGAGATTAGGTTTCACACTGTCCCACTAATGTGTTTTTACAGGAAGTAAAAAATCGAAAATTTAAAAACTTAAAAACAAGCGTAAATATCATTAATACAGCACAAGTATTTTTAACATAATGGAACTAGTTTAGGTGCTGTGGGTGAAAAGTTCAGAATAAAAAGCTCTAATGGCACCACTAAATAAATATGGTAACACATAAAAGAGTCTGTGAAATTTTTGTACACCAAAAAGGGGTCCCTGGCTGCAAAATGTTTGCACTATCCACTATGGGGCAGTGGTGGCTCAGTGGTTAGGGCACTGGACTACTGATCAGAAGGTTGTGGGTTCAAGCCTCAGCACTGCCAAGCTACCACTGTAACCCTCCCTGTATCATGGCTGACCCTGCGCTCTTACCCCAGTTTACCAACATGCTAGGATTAATTTCACTGTATTTGTATATGTGACTATAAATAGCATTCTATTCTATGGAACTAATCATTGGATTCCAGGCTTCACCGTTTGATTTCTGTGCAGATCTGCAGCAGGACAGGCTGTTGAGACTGGGAGCTGTCACCAGACTGGTGTCTGTGCTGCTGCAGTACTGCGAGAACAAGGCTTTGCTGAGCTCCTGCCTTCTGGCTCTGTGTAATTTGGCTGATATGGGTGAGGAGGATGGCTCAAAACTCATCTGGGAGAAGAGAGGACATTTTGACAATGAAGAGCACGTGTTCCACGGCACCTCCCAGCACTCGTTCGGCTTTGTGCCGGCAGTCACAGTGGTCCGGCTAAACCGGTGGTCTCAGGGACAGTACTCAGTGAGTGTGGAAGTGCTTCAACGGTGCTCTACTCTCTTGTGGGGGGAACAAAACAGAAGACAAACTGAACGGCACTTGCCAAGCTTCTCACGGTTGGGCTGTTTCCCCAAATTCTACAAGGTTATAAAGTACTCGGTGAGGAACATTCCTAAGAACAGGAGTCTCAAGACAGCAGTGTTTCACACTTTCTTGTGAAGATAGATGGCCAGCTTAGGTTTAAGGGGTTCATTTGAGGAAAAAGATATCAAAAGTGGAAACTTAAAACTGTGGACCAAGTTTCCCTTAAAGCTGAGGTCAGTGATTTTTAAGCAAGAACGTTTTTTGTAATATTTGGTGATGTTTACCTCACATTCTGGCAGCTCTCAATAAAATATCAACTTGAAGGAAGAGCTCTGGTCACTGTGGCACCCCAGTCTCTGTGAACTGAGGAAAAACAAATGATGTGGACCACCAGCATCCAACCAATCAGGGCAAGGATACGTCTATACTTGCCTGTCATTCATGTTTCCTGCCAATTCAGAAAGCTCCCCCTATTTTGCATTAGCATTCAAGTGTTCTAACCTAGGCAGCCATGTGCATGTGTTTTGGGGTGAGGCTTTTGAGGAAACACTGAAGGGAGGGATTGTATTTGTATGAATTTTTAGTTTCAAAACAGCTAACTTCCACCAAAATCACTGACTATACCTTTTACTACAAGAGACCTTAATGATACATGATTAAATATGAATGAATAGTTGGATGCATAATTGCTACCCTCAGATAAAATGTATGTACAATAGTATATACAAAGTCAAGAGAGTTGACAGATTGCTCTTAACTTTGTGGCAGATCTAAGTATCCATGAAGATTAAGTCTTTTTTTTTTAGCTTTGCACTAAACATAAGAGGGGATGGAGGCAAAGGTACAATCTGTTGTTTGCAGCCCTCTGTCTTAGCTATCTAGAAGGCCTTACAGTATTGGATTCCATGATTAATTGCAGACAGAGGCTTAACCAGAATCACTGTTTTGTATACACAGCGGCTATCTCACCAGACCAGGTTAAGTATTTAACCCCTTAAAGTTCTAGTTTATTATTTCAATTATTCATTTTAAAGAATATTATTCAGTAACTACTACAAATTATTCAGTAACTACAGTAAAACTAATAGTAAAGGTATGCAGTTACGAAAGTGAATAATAAAGTGAAGTCTGGACCCGCCGATTTGTTCTGGAAGTTTAAGGGATTAAAAACTGACACTTGTGTGAATGCACAGCTTTCAAAACCTTATGTTCATTATGAAATGCAATATAAGAAGCATGAGAAGAAGCTTGTGAGAAATCACATGTACAATTGGTTTTGCACATCAGAATATGGCCAAAGGTCACAAGGATGTTTACTTCTTTGCTATTTTATCAACATATCAGATGATTAATAAAATTAAATTAAATTCAGCTTTTGTGTAATTATACCACTGTAGCCTTTTTGTTCTGAATACTAATTATATACTGATCTGAGATCCATGAGATCCATGTTTTCAGTTGTTTTTCTGTTATGCATAATGTCAGAGCTTCCATAGCTTTTCTAAGGTCTCTGCTATGACTATTCTTATTATTACTAGTCCATTACTGTTTATTAAAGGCCTCTGTGAAATATTTAAGGTGCATAATGAACTTCAGATTGTTGTTCAGGTTGGCTTCTGAGTGGTGTTAGCTGCTCCCAGTCCATGCCACTGCTTAACCAGCTCCTGTGATTTACTGATCATCTCATTCCAGTGCTCCAGCTCCCTGCCTCTGGCATACATAAACGGCCCAATGACCACTAGTCCGAGTGACACTGTGGGGAGGTAGAAATGAAATTAATTGAATTGACTGAAACAAAGGTACTGCACTTAATGGCATATTAATATTTACATTTATTTACTTGCCACATGTTTTTATCCTGAGTAACCTCCATTTAATGGCATCTAGCTGTTAAATGGGGCCCGTAGACGTATGAATGGGCCACAATAATATAAGTGCTGACCAGAAACAAGTTCAAGATAGTTTTAGTAAGAACGGAGAGAGCCACAACCAAGCATGAGGGTTGGAGCAAGTTCTAATGCTCAGAATTGTTTAACATTGGCTAGAAGTGACATCATGACGTACTTGGTGCATTGGTGCTGGTGGTTGGACATTCAGCAGGTTCTTTAGTGGCCAGCTGCTGGACTTCCAGGCTCAGACAGGCTGCATCGAGCTGCAGAGAGAGAAGCCTGAAGGTCAGCTTCTCATTAAAAGTGGGATCGATGCCTCTGGCCACTGACGTCCACTTTGTCTTCACCACCTGAGTGTGTATCTGCAGAGAAACCTGGACAGACACATCTGTCCAAATCACTTTAGCGGTGAGACATTTGTACCTTGAATTATGACATTATAATATTCTATTTGAAATTAAAATTTGAATTGCTACATCTCACCAGCATTGCTGGGACATTGGAGTCCTCGGGCTCTAAGCACAACCACAGTGAGGCGCTGTAGAGACTGGTTGTAGTTCAGAGACACTTGGATATTGCCGTGCTTTGAAAGGGGCTGCATCATAGAGAAGTGGAAGAGATCTGTCTCTAAACTTAATTTAATCCACAATTACAGTATGGCACAATAATTTCAATCTACACCCTTTATCAACCACATTCCTATATAAGTATATTAAAATATTGGATTTTAAAAAATGGCTCTTGCCCACCAGATCAATCTCAGTCTCCAGGTCTCTCCATAGGACTTTGCCCGTTGCCTCTCGGAGTTCACAGTGTCTGAGAGGGAACCGAACATAGCCCACTAGGTGGTGCTTCTTCAGTCGGTCCACACTGTACACACTCATGCTCAGAGTGCACTGGTCCACATTGTTATTAGACACCTGAAGATACAGTACAATTCAACACAGTTTCTCTTTGCACGTAGGCTATGTTTGCAAAATAAATAAATAATGAATCATTTGTACAAGCAGACATTAAAAACAGACTAGGTATGACTCATTGTCAATACGACTCATAATTTAGTCTTGAGCTAATTATAATCTTATGCCAGCTTTACAGTATATTAGCAGATGGAGGCAACAATATTGCTTTGTCACTTCTCACTAGGATTTTTCCTTGACTTTTTCAACTGAGTAAATTTCATGTTTATGAGATGTTAAAATTGCCATTCAATCAGTATGAATCATAATGCATTAACAATTGGAAGACCATAAGCCTTTTATTTATTTTATTCTTCAATACAGCAGTCATATCTCAATCTGTTTAATTTAATACCTCAATTAACATGTTAATATCTTTAACCTAATGTCTATCTTCCGCATCTGTAGCATATGGACGATTACCCTTGACAAGAATTTCAACACATTTTCCTGTGCTGAGAAAAGAATGGAGAGCCTGTTTACCCAAAACATACTTATCATGGAAGTCTACCGGTAGTTGTTGGGGAAGACAATAAACGTCTATGCAAAACACTTTTTTTTTTTTTTTAAATAGATTTTTCAGTCCGGTACCAACATAGCTGTATGGGAATACCACAAACCCTTAGGGAGAGTGTAAGTAACCAGAATTACTTTTTACTGTATTGCTCCAGTGTTGTCTGTGGTAATTGGCAATAGTTACACGTGTGGTGGATGGAAATTAGGTTAAAAACACTGGAGTATTACTTTAAAGCAATTCAAAAGCACAGCGCACCTACAGTACAATGTCCCCGTCTTCCTATATATACCTGAAACACAAAGGTGTCATTGAACTGCGGTTGGCAGCCTTTGCAGTGGGCTTTGGCCTGGCGATGGTGTCGGTCTTCAGATGGCAGGAGCTGCAGTTTGACTAGCGTGGCATTGCCCTGGCACTGGGCAGGCAGATTGGCAGCTCGGAGCAGGGAGACCACCAGCTGCTCTCGCTCCTGCTGATACTGCACAGCAAAACACAGGCGTATGTTGGAACCGCTGGGCTGAGCCCACTCACTGGGCTCCTCAGGCAGCTGGTACAGGTCTGGCCTCAGGCTTCCCAGTGGGAACCAGCCTCCAGTAGCATACAGTCAGAGGGGGAGTGCAAAGGGAGCAAGGGAGACAGAGAGAAAGTAATGAGAATAGAGAGAAGTCCAAATTAACAAAGTGAATAATACCCTCATCACATTAATCCTCACAGGTCCTACAATGACCTACTGCCTATTGTTAGAGAGCCACGCTGGGTATGAAGTTGTGGGTGCTGTTCCCATTGCTCCTCTTCCTCCCTCCCTTCAGTCATTCCTGCATGGGATGTACTCTTGAAACTCGGAGGCAGAAAGAAGGGAACTTCAGCCAACCTGTGATGCATGAAAGCAAAGTAAAATTTTAATCTGATATAAGGTATGGTTTATTGCACTCTTCACATGCCTGACCAATTGTGACTTGGATGGTTGTGAATGATATAGATGTTGAACATGAGATTTAGCAGAGATCAGGTACACACCCATAGCTGCTACCTTGTGATGTTTGGAGCACAGGAGTGCATGGCGGAATAGTTGGGTTAGTGCTGATCAGTTGTTGGTACTGTCTCTGGTCTTGCCTCTTCTTCCACAAGAGATACACTGTCAGGCCAATCAGCAAAAGAAAGAGAAGTACAGCAGATAGACCGGTGACCAATGCTACCATGGGATCTGAGGGCACAGAAAATAGAATATTGTTGCTGTCAGACAGAGTACATCTAAACTATGTTTTGTGATAATTTCATTTCCAGTGGTCCCTTTGGGCGTAATAAATGTAATATTCAGAAGCCCCAGCTTCAGATCATGTTTGCTATTACCACTGATGAAATGGTTTATTCTAATGTTAACTACACTTTTTCTCCATTATGTTTTCCAATGTGGAAGACTGACACTGTCTCTAGTTGTGGAAACCTATGTGCCATTTCAAGACAGCTAACAGCTGGTCGGTTTAGCCAGCTTGTATGCCTCCTAGCCTGGGCCCTGATGAGTCAAGGACTAACTACACTGATTATTCCCCAGATTTCTAGAAAGTGGAGCAACACCTTCCAAAAGAGTAATGGAGATTTGATCTACCCCAAAAATGTTTTTTAATTGCTGATTAGTTCTGGAAACCACTTAGAAGTTCAACAACTTAGCAGCAATAACCTCCTGGAGATTTTGTCACTGCACCACATGGGGATGAAACCAGAGTGTATTAGTGCTTTGAAAATTATTTTTGCAAGTTCCTACACAACAACAAAGTTACTTTAGGTGCAACCGGATAACATTAGTGTCAACATGTATAACAATCTTAGAAAAAATATGTTTAGCATTTAACTCTAGCCACTCTTAAATTTGCTCTGAGCTCTGATGTTGGTTGCTCTGGCAATACACGGGATTATGGTTGTTGGTGCTCCTATTTTCATGCTTTGTAAAAAAGATTCACCTATTACCAGTGCGATTTCAACAGGCGTCTCATTGGGTGCATCACTGAGTAGGGAGAACCCGTCGGAAATGTGACTTGGAGAGTGGCTATAAAATAGTCACCCATTTGCCTTGCTGTTAAAGTTCTACTGCCAGAGACACGGGGTAAGGATGGCTAGCTGCACTCATGGCATCTGGAGCGGCTAACAGTGACTCAGAAACAAACATCTAAATATCGTTAATTTCACTTAAAATCCGTATGCACATTTCCAACCCAGCAATATTCTCTGTCTTCCTGGTTAATTCTCTACACTACTGACATGTAAAGTCATCCCTAATGATGAAAGTATCTAAACATGTTGCACTCATCACAGGAGATTAGCTGAGGAGCCATGATGAGGTACGCAGAAGTGGACAATGCAGATCAGTAAAATTTCTTGTAGATTTTCCAAAAGACATTTAGTATGAAGTATAACAGTATAAAAAACAAACAGGATTGCTGAAATCTCTACGGCCATAACTGTGTCTGTGGCGATCACGGGTGCTATATGAGAACAGTTCAGTATGGACATTTCTATCACCATACCAGAAATTAATAATGGAAATAGTAAAATAAAGAAAAAAGGTTTTGGAAAAGAAAAATGTCACAAGAGATATCACCTTTTTATCAGTAGGCTACATAAGACACACATCTCTCAGAATGTGCATAGCAAACTTTATAACAATTTACACAAATTGTATAGAGTTAAATAATCTATTGTGTAGTTATGTATAGTGTTAGGTAATAAAGCCACTACTATAGTCCTATATATCATAACTGATTATTTATTAAGTGAATTTCTTTATATCTACAGAGAAACATTTGGCAGTATACAAAACATAAACAAATGAATGTTGTGATTAATAAGACCTTTTCCAGATATTTACTTACCAGCCATGAATAGCCAAAGCCACCACCAAATTCCAGTTTGTTCTTTTCTTTCTCTGTGGTTATGAGTCACATTGTCCCACTCTGCTGTTACTTCCATAAGTTTCCTCAGAAGCCCTCTGTCTCTGAGCCTGACCACAAGTCCATCTAATCACCACAATGTTCCCTGAAGCTGCTCTGCCTGGTTAATCAACACACACGTCCAGAGGCCACATTACACACCAGTCCTGAGTCAAGCTAAAGTTGACATTTTCTGTGCACATACAACAACTAAGATAAATCTATGAACACTCTAATCTAATCTTGCGCTCTTAATTTTGCAGATGTAAGACCATTTTAGTGTCATCTGCTGTGTTCTCACCAACAACGCTTTACTTGTCATTTGCTTCAACTGAATATGAAGAAAGGCCTCAATGAAAAACTGATCACTGAGTAAGTTTTGAACAAACTTTAGATCATTTAATGCAAAACTTGCAAAACTCATTTAATGCAAAACTTGTGGAAATAAATTACACAACACATTTCAGAATCAATTCACTCTTTTTGTTGATTGTTGTTTGTTCCATCAAGTGCATGGTATGATATTTCCAGTAAATAATAATAGATCTTTAGTCAGGTTCCATAATTTACTTGTTGTTTGTCAGACAATTAGCCATTTACACTTACAAAGGGGTAGCTGTCTGTCAGGTGAGATCTAAACCAAGGAAATTCTCTTCCTTATTAATTTTAAACCTCTCAAATACCGACCTAATCTTAACTTTATAAAAACTAATGTAATAGATAACACATACACAAGCACCCTATTGCATGGTTACCACATTGTGATTTAAAATTCCATCTTTTCAGTTAGCCCCTTTAAATAATAAATGAAATAATATCATTGTGTAATATATCAAAACTGGCATCTTTGTACATTAAGTATGACGTTATGGTGGCTCAGTGACAGCAGGACCCCTAACCCGGGTTTAATTATTACAAATAGAATAACATTGTTACTGCTTCTATGATATCTTGCTCCAGCCAGTCTGTTGCATTCACTGAAGGTTAATGATCAACTCTGGGATACCAGGATACCAGGAGAAGGCTTATCAGGATTTTAATCAGTCAGCGTGTCTGTTGTTCCCACATTACTTTTCATACCAGTAAACAGGCAAGTAACAAATTATTCTATTGTATATTGTACATTTATTAGCCATTATTTCTGGTACACCCACCACATAGGTGCACATTGTAGGTATACAATTACTGATTATAGCCCATCTGTTTCTATGTACAAATTCTCAGCCCCCTCTACCCTGTCAATCAGTGGAAATCACCAAGGACCACCGCTGACCAGATATTATCTGGATGGTGGACCATTCTCAGCACAGCAGTGACACTGACATGGTAGTGTTGGGATTTTTAAACACATCAGTGTCACTGCTGTGTTGATAAACCAAACATCTCCAGCCAACAGCAGTGGTGGTCAGAATATAATGGGCTAGAGGACCATTAACACAAGCTGTGCATGGAAAAAGATGAGCTATAATCTGTAAAAAACCCATCAACACTTGATACACTTGCACCAGCGCAACACACACACTACCATATCAATGTCATTGCTGTGCTGTGAATGGTCCCAAATAATATCTCATCAGCGGTGGTCCTATGGTGGTTCATGTCCATTGATAGATGGGGTAGAGGCGACTGAAAAACTGTGCGTAGCAACGGATGGGCTACAGTCAGTAATTGCATACCTACAAAGTGTAGTGTATATATATACACTCACCGAGCACTTTATTAGGAATACTATACTAATACTGGGTAGGGCCTCCCTTTGTAGCCCATC
>JAOUQW010000049.1:9975386-9993953 GCA_028565825.1 Olivaichthys viedmensis
TAGAGAACTTTATTCACATTCCCGAGGTATGAATGTTACACGTTATGTCGATGTGCCCTTTTTTTATTTTTGAGCCCTTGCCAAAGTCTGTGCATGCCAGTAACCACCAGCGATTAATAACACACAACGTAAACACGTTTTAGTGAACAAAGTCTTACAGTGTAGTTGTTCGGAGGGCTATGTTGTACCCAGGCATGTGAGATTAGCTTCCTGATTTGGCTTTGTGATATAGCATTGTGTGATCATTTGGAGGTCACCAGGTCTTCTGATCAAGTGGCAGAAGGACGGGCAGTGTTTTCTGGATAAGTTGTTTTGCTCTGTAGTGATGGAGGATCAGTTTTTGAAAGTGCTGATGGAACTCTCGCACTGCTCTGGGGCCAGCTTGCGCCGAAAAGCCCCATCTACCCCACCAGAACAATCCATGAGCAGGAGGCACATTGTAGACGGTCTTTGTCCAGGTGCAGAGGGGTGGAGCCGGCACAAAGGCTGGCCTCAGCCCTTGGTAGGGTATAAATGCTGGATCTCCAGCACGATGGCACTGTTTAACTGTGAATAATGGCAGTGAGAAGCTCTTTGTTACCATTGGTGTTGCTGGTTTTGCTGGGCCTTGCGCTGGAGGTAACCTACACCCATGCCTTCACCCCCAGCCGCCTCCAGCAGCACAAAGTCCTCCACCTGGGTGAGTCACAAAGCTACGGTACTACTTTACCATAGCTTCATTTAATCAAGACATTGAATTGGATGCAACATTAATATTAATTCTAATGTATGTACTGGTATTCTGATACTCACTCTCTAAATGAGAAAATGTTTTGTTATATTTATAGACTGGCCCAAGGATTGTGGCCTGCCTCACTTCAAACCAAACACTGCAGAACGCATCGTATCAGGCAATGAGGCCAAACCTCATTCCTGGCCATGGCAGGTTTCTCTGCAGGTGAGTGGCTTTTGAGACTTCTAAAATTCAATCGGACATAAGACTCGCATAAGACTGTAACATGAGACTTCTGCATTTTGTCACACTCTATAGGTTCGTCCCAGAGGCAGCAAGCACTATGTCCATGTGTGTGGAGGGACTCTGGTCCACAAAAACTGGGTGGTTACTGCAGCCCACTGCTTCCAGAAGTAAGAATTACCTTTCCTAAAAAAATTGTATTTAGGACCAATACAAGGTCATAAAAGTATATTTGTACAGTGAATAAAAGTTCTCCTTAAAACAATTATACCTATAAGTTGACTATTGATAAATTGAAAGCCTTGTCTTGAACTGCCCTGACTGGAACATTCTCAAATAACCAATGATCTATACTTACCCTCTGTACCATATTGTCTAGGGGGAAAGCTGAAGATGCAGGTAGTTGGCGTATTATGTTGGGGAAGCACCAGCTAAAAAGATCTGAAATAGCAGAGCGCATTTTTCCCGTGAAGAGAATCTACAGACACGAGCATTTCCGTTACCCGGTGCACAGTGAGCTGGACTACGACATAGCCTTGGTTAAAGCAGGCACAGACATCGTGCCCAGCAACTTCATCCGCTACGCCTGCCTGCCGCGCAAGCAGACCAACCTAAAACCAGGCCATTACTGCTGGGTGACCGGCTGGGGGGACACGCGAGGTAACTGTCCTCAACATCAGACCAATTCTCTACTAAATATTGGAGGCAGGTGTATTGGAATGAAACTTAGCAAGCTGGAAGATCTCCAGGATCAAGTATCCAGCAGATGTAGAAAATGTTTCGGATCATGACAGGGGTTTCTGTACTGATTTGGGGTTGTTGGGTTAAGGTTTGCTTTTGCTCATATGTGTATCTCAGGTGGGAAAGAGAATGTGTCACTGGCCGAGTCACTGAACCAAGCCCGTCTTCCCATCATTGACCACAAAACGTGCCGGCAGAAGAAGTTCTGGGGAGAGCGTGTGAGGGAGTCCATGATCTGTGCTGGCTTCAGAGACACAGAGGGACCTCCTGCTGCTTGCCAGGTAAAGGGGATAGACATCAGGTAGTTGAGGAGAGTTTCAGAAACTTGAATATAACTCAGGTTATGGTTACATTATGGTTACATAGAAGTTTGTTTCATACAATATTACTTTGTTAATCCTTGCTATTTGCTGACCGGGCTAAAAATGGTAGAGTTTAACTGTGCACTTCATATTTTTGTTTAGACCTGTCATATGGGTGTCAGACTAATTTAGAAAGTAAGCACAAACTGAACTGTTAAAGCACAAAGCACATTATTTTTATGTTATTACGTTTGTGCCACTTTCCAGTTCATGTGCAAAGTGAAACAGTACTGTAAAGGAAAAATAATTACCTGTTTTGACCTATATTTTGGTGCCTACCAAAACTTATAAATGACAAATTTCAGTATGAATAAAAATGACAGTCATTATTCCAAAGTACTAGAATACCCATTCATAGTAGAATTTATTTATTTATAATTTTGTTTTAAAAAAACAGAAATGATCATTTAAAAAATCAACATTACTTATGAATAATTTAGTTTCTTATAGAGTTTTTTTAATCTTATACAACATTTAAATGGATTTGTATGTACGAACAATTGGCACCAATAAAAATGTAATAATTTCTCCTGTTTCAAGAAGATAGAGAAATTCTCTTAGCAATTATAAATCAAACCAGGGAGAAGTACCAGTACATGGCACATGATTTAATTATTAAAAAATTGTTCTAAATTCTTTAATTATAAATTGAATTAATTGTATTAAGTTAATAAGTAAAAGTAATTTTTGATTTAAGCCACAATAGCTTTATGCTTGGCATATTTTTACTATACATTATTGTGAAGCATTTCAATCGCTTTACATCAAGTTACACTAATATCAGGCACGCCAGTATAGGAGTCAATCACAATTCTTCATATCTGTGCAAAGCAAACTGCAGAAATGCACTATACTGCTACTAATACCTATAGTCCACATGTGTGATTAGTCCATATGCTTTTTCCATCCAGGGAGATTCTGGTGGTCCGTTAATGTGTCAGGTGGGCCAGGATCGCTGGGAGGTGCACGGCGTGGTGAGTTTCGGCCCCATCGGCTGCACAGTGGAGAATAAGCCAAGCGTCTTCACCCGCACTGCTGCCTTCATCCCCTGGATTGAGGCCACTCGCATCAGGGACTTCTTTTTACACTGATCTCCCTGTCTTTAGTGACCTCCATGTCCATATCTAAGGGGTGTTTGGTTGCAGTGTGACTATGACACATGCACCTCGCCGGGTTTAGTCCCACACACCCGCTCATCCATCTACACTGTACTGTACCGAGCTCCGGTAGAGCAGTCAGTCCTCACCACCAGTTACCAACGTTAGCACAGTTTCTACTGCAGTGTGGGTCGCTTCAATGCCATGCTTACAGTATATGACTGTGCAGCTCTTTAGTGAATAGAACATAAACAGACAAGTCCTTAACAGCTTCTTTTAAAAGCATGTTGGCTTCCACCTCCTGCCATCTTCTTAAAAAATACATCAATGCCATTAATAGTGACATTTGTGTCTATCACACAGTGTCTATTTTCAATAAAATATTTGAATTTGCTCTCAAACAGCCTGCTGGCTTTGTTGTTTATGTGATTTCTGATCTCACTTTTGTTCAGAGTTTGTTCTTAAGACCCTAAATTCTCTGAAGTATATCAGAAATACCACAACACATTGTATCCTTCCTCATCATGAAGAACATAAGATGTTTCTATATTGAATAATAAACTGCTCGCTGTGGATGTGGCAGTTCCACAAAAAAACGTCATTAGACGACAGAAAAGGGCACAGAAACCTGACGGCATTTTTACCCCCATTAAGAAATCCTGATTCTTTGATTATGCAAATTGAAAATGAAAACCCTACACACGTCCACTCCCTTGCCCTGGTAAACCAGTGTAATAGAAGACATTTACCTATTGGGACATTATAGGCTTTTATATTTTATGACACAATAACACTCGCCCGTCACATGTTCAAAACTAACTCAGATTTTCAGCCCCCCACTGGTTCTTGAAAGAAGACAAAACCACTGCAGTAACTATTTTTGCATGTTGACAGGTGTGCACACTTAAATTAATTCCATGAAAGTACTTAATCATAAAAATACATTTTACAAAATTCACAACACCTGCTAGTGTTCTCAGACCTGAGGTGTGTTTCAGGTTTATTGTGTGCACAGGGTATTTGCCAACTGAGGCTATATTACACAACCTACTTTTTAATTACGGACTCATCAAAGAAAAACTGGGTTAAAAAATAAAATAATAATAAATATCAGAAATGATTTTACAGTAACTTTAAAGGAAATCTTATTCTTTAACAAAATAGGAGCTACCACTCTTTAACAAACATACTAGCTTTATCTGAAACAAATATTCTTTATCTGCTTTCTACAAATATTCAGTAACCACCATTAAGTGTTTATCTAATTAGCTATTTAATTTTGTTTAAATACATTTGTGCTATTCATATACAACACAAAATGAAAATAACTGCTCAACCTCTCATGGTAACCCAGCTGATACATAATATTTATCTGATATTAAATAGCTAACTCGTCATTCAAGAGAACATTAGAGACCAAAAGGCGTACTAGACATTCGGGACCAACCTGACTCACTTATTTTAATGCCAGCACTGAACCACTCCCGCTTTATTCTTTAGTCAATAAGCCAGAAGTTTTTTTTTAAACATGATAAGCTGCTTTTATATACACTCAATATTGTAAAATGATTACATTACAATTTAAAGAAATATTATAAAACTATTACAAGGACAATTGCTGAAATATGATTTATGTCTGAAAACAGAAATTGAGAGCACCATTCAGGTTTTAGTAGGAATTGTCTATGTATTACAACCATAACAAGAGAACTTCAAAATATGAAATTTTACATTTATTTGAGTATATAGAGGTGAAGACCATTTTAGTTTAGACCATTTTGGCTATACACACACTATAAAGATACATTTCAATTCTGTCAAAATTATATGAGACTGATGCTGTACCAGTTTCCCAGTGGCTTGGTGAAATCTGTTGAAAGGGTAAAACCTTTATAGGTTACAACCTCGAGGAGAAAGAGAAAAAAAAAAAAACACAACAACATTCCTAATGGGACTTTAGTTAGCACATAGATGACACTGCAGTACATGTCCAACACAGCCGGAGATGTCCTCATGATTTAAGGGTAGACATTTACATGTATTTCTTAAATTTGGCTCAAGAATGGTGTTGATCTGTACATTTAAGCCAACGGAGTTCTGCCTTTTGATGATAAACATAAAACACACTTTCAGTGAAGCCCAAAGACAAATATGGTGGTCCAAGAATCCCAAACTGTTGGGCATGCTGTTGCTCTCCTAAACGGGACATGTAACAAGGGGGATGCGGATAGGTTTAGAGTCAAAATTGTCCGTGGATTTCTCTCCAAGTCCTCTTTAATAATGTACAGGAGATGTGCCTTTAAGGTGAGCCCAGTTGTTGTAGAGGGCGTACAATCCTGACACGGCTAATCCAACAAGGCCTCCTCTGGCAACTCCTTTTAGTCCACCTGACAAACATACACGCAAATATTCACACTCAAAACACTGTCACTGTATATGAGGCTGCTTTTTCTATGGATAAACTCAAGCTGATTTTTACTCACTAGTGGATTTAAACATCATCCCTGTTAACGTCCCAGCAGCTACAGTGTTAATGTCGTCCTCTGCTTCTCTGGCCTTCTCAATAGCTACGCCAAACACGCTGTACAACAGAGCTGTGGAGAGACACAGAGGTAATTTCAGTTATGTAGCTTACCATGTATGCTTAGAAAAGTCATGTGTATTGTATCTCAGTCTCTCTTTAAAATGCATTGCTTCACATATCTTACCAATTGATCCTAGTGTGTTAGCCCATGACGCGCCCTGCCGTGTGACCATGTTTATAATTCTGCAATATAACACAAAGAGAGTTCAAGAAGAATGTCATCATCTCAGGACATATCTGAATAAACCCATTTAGCCCTAATTTTTTTCACCACCCCCTCCCCAAAAAAAAAAAACTGTATGCGTTTTCAAAAATGGTTTTGGAAAAAATGATGAAAATATCATTTGTATTCTTGGGCACAATTATGACCGACGGGAAAGTGCAGAGTCGAAAGTTGCATTGGTTAATCAGTTAGATCCAAATGTTTTAAAATGTTTTCAACTATACAGTAATTTTAATTTATTGTGCGAACAGCAATAGGGAAGAAAATAAAAACACTAACATTATTTTCACCTCATATAACTTTTCATTTTGTTACATTAAAAGTAACAATATTTTATAAATTAGTGCAATATGGATATCGTCGCTGTCCAAAGAAAAACATGTATATGTAAAAATGCAAAAAGATGAGATACATGTTTTTCATTGGACAGCAACAATAAATACTGTTAAATACTGTGTTATTCAAGAGGTCATAATTGTGAGTGTTTACGTTTACATCTCCTATAAAGAGTATATAAACATGGCAGTAGAATCTTATTAAAATATCATTAATAGACCCATTAAGCATTATATATACCAAATACGGTAGTTGTATCTGTATTAGATCATGTTTTACTTAATTCCTTTTATGGAGCTCAGATGCAGACACGTTCTTTCTCAGGCGAAGGCTTGAAGTGAATATGAAACCTTCACATATGAAATTAAAACAATCTATAATTTAATTTATAGCTTGCCTTTCACTAAAACACACATCAGCAACACTTTTAGAGCTTTAGGGTTAAGGGTGCCTTCACACTAGGCATTTTTTTCTTTTTCTTTAAGAAAAAGCACTCCGGCCAGCGCCTAACAAAGGTTAGACTAATAAAAGTATAGCAACCAATAAGTAGGCTAAATATTGAGAAATTAGTCTAACCTTTGTTAATAAATCTATATTATTATAGATTAGCTAGCCGATACAAATCGGAAGGCAGAAGCGGTAAGAGCGTTGTTATGGTTACAGTGCGCGCGTCGAGCGAGCCGCTTTTTTTTCATATCAGCACAAAAGGCGCTGGCCAGAGCGCTTTTTCTGAAGAGAAAAAAAAAAAACGGCTAGTGTGAGAGCACCCTTATAAACTCAAAACAAATTTTGGTCACCATTGTGACTGGAGGGATTAAATGGGTTAAGTCTATTTCAGTATTATGTCACGTTGTGATTGTAAGCAATGTCATATTTCCACACTTACTGTACATTTCTGGGTTTTGACCATGCCATATCTCTGGTCTCCTTCAGGCCCAGGCGGAGCCCGTTGAGCGTTCCAAAAGCAGTACCTAAAAGGCATTAGAGACAGTCCTTCAAATAACAGTGTTCATAGAGGTTCTCACTTAAGAAAGGGCAACACAAAAGATCATCCTTACCCGTTATGCAGGATCCTCCAATGGTGAAGAAGGCCAGTTCAAAGCGGCCACGAGTTTTGTTTGCTCCAGTTGGAAGTATAAATTCATCTGTATCCTAAGAGTTGAGACAAACTCCAGACTAAGCATTTCATTTACATTGTATGTCAGTGTATTCTTGAGCTGTCCTGTCAATATAAATGTTAACTTATCGGTTGTCCCTAAAAAGTTTTTTTTCCTGGATGCAGTGAAATGTCTGCTCTTGCACTATTTTGTAGCACTCCTGAGGACTTGTACTGGCTCCAACCCTTGTGTTTAGTTGTGACTACCTTGCACTTATTTCTGGTCTGTTGGTGGAAACATTCTTGCGGCATTTGTACCACTGTTGGCTTCTTTAACAGCAATATACTTGGATTGTGTTCTTTCTCACTTGTAAGTAGCTTTGGAGAAAAGCATCTTACAGATGAATGAAAAATTATGATGATTGATTGCACTAACCTGCACGAGGTAGCGAGGGTCAACATTGAGGTAGGGTGAGATCGGGTTCATTCCAGTCACTGAGGATGAAAAGTACAGCATGACACAATGTTAAAGGATACATACAAAACCGCATTTTACTGTGTCTAAGTAGTAAGCCATTTGGCTTTGGATGTGGCTGTGGACAAAGACACTAAGACTATGTCTGAAATAGCACCCTACTCCCTATTCCCTACAAACTGCATTATAGGTGCTCTGCATTGACTCCGTTCAGCTAAAAAATTATTTCAGGATCATTCAAACACTGCTTACACAGCTATCCCTATCAACCTCATATGGTCACAGTCTGACACAGGTTGGTCAATTTCCTGCTCATAAACACCTGATTTAACTCATCGGTTCATGATCAAGCTAAATAGGTGGGTTAAAAGGAGTAATGGATATTATAACCACTTCCTTGTGGTGTATTTTCCTTTTCACATGCAAAATAACTCACAAGAGCACGGAACACTAACCAATCACAGCACAACGAACTCAAAGGGGCATTATACATAAAAGGTTATTCCGGTAAAACGATAGGAATAAAATAACAGTGCTACTCCAATTCGTCAGAACTATAATGGTCTTCCTTGTGCTTGTGAGTATCAGGATTATATCCGGATAGGGATTGACATAAAAGTGAAAGTGAAAGTGTAATGAAAGTGTAAATGCATCCGTGTCGCATTTGAAACAGTCCAATCACTCAAACCACTTCAGGAGGTTTGAAACACATTTTAGCCACACGTTATACAAGTGTAAACGCATCAGTCTCTCTGAGCCATAAAACCCCTCCCAATAGGTGACACACAGCTCCATGAATGCCGAAGTTGGCGCCTTTAAAAACGTTAACGAGATTAAAAACGACACGAAAAAAAAATCACGATTTTGATGCGGCAACCACCTTATTCATAAAACTACTAAAAACGAATGTAATGAGCCGATTGCATATTAACAGTAATACATCAATCGGATTTCAGTCTGGCTAACCAGAGACGCATTTGACTACAAGTGTAAATGGTTAAAATCTTATCAGGATATAATCAGGATACAAGACGCATGGAACGACCAGGTGTAAACGGGGTCCTAGTGAGCCAGATTCCTGTGGGCTCAGAAAAGGCATGAAGGTGAAGAGTCACCTTCAGCTGAAAAGACTAAGACATATAGGGAAGTAAATGGGCATTCTGACACGCCGGTCTCCAGCAATACTGGAAATGCTCAATTCAGAAAGAGAGCCACATAAGGATTTGTTACATGTGCCTTAAAATCATAGCCAATTAGCCACATTTGATCAAATAACTTAATAAATAACTTGTATGTTCCAGAATACCGAGCGCACCCGAACCTGAAACTATTCGGGACAAAGTGGTGAAGCTGGTTCTAATGCTCCAGAAAAGCTGCAACTGGAGATACAGAAGTTATTGAGGGAGATGGGGAACCAGGACACGATTCTTCTACTGAACAATTAATACATTTAATGACATATTTGAAAAGTCTATGTGACTGCTGTTATTCAGTAACAACAAATAATAATAATAGAAATAACAATAGATAGACCGTCTTAATATCGGCTACATAAAAAAAAACACACTGATGATGGAAAACCATAGCTTGTTGTAAAGCCTTAAATGATCTTAATCTCTTTAGTTACATTTGTATGCGATACCCCTGCATACGTAGTTTTAGTTTTTCTGCTCTTATGTAACGTTTTCTTCTTTCCTGTTGCACTGTTTAATTGTGACTCAATTGTACATGATTAAAAAATATGCCTTCTACATTTATGAAGGAAAATAAAGGCTTTTCCAAATGAGACATCCTTGCTCACTGAAGCTTCATTTTAAAGCCACGTCACCTACTGATGACTTGTTTCACAGCTGCATTGCCCGTCACTGGCCATAACAGATCCCCACTTTTTATTATTATTATTACTATTATTGTTTATTAATTATTAACAACAACAAAATTACAAAATAATATTATTGTTAAAAAAAATAATAATTATAAAATAAAATAAATCCTCGTTATCTTATAATTGTTTGGATTTTTGGGGGGAGGGGCTTACGTCAAAGCTCTATAATTAAAAAAAAAGACTATTAATAATAATAATATATATATTATATAGTATATAATAACATAAAGCCCATGGTAGTATGCTCTAGGCTACAGCAGTGCATTGTGGGATTCCATGGAGTACTGAGGATTCGGACATGACTACAGAAGGCGCCGTGTTCATTAGCTAACGGCTACCAAGGTTACAGAGCAAGCGGCTACCAAGGTTACAGAGGAGCGAGCGGCTACCAAGGTTACAGAGGAGCGAGCGGCTACCAAGGTTACAGAGGAGCAAGCGGCTACCAAGGTTACAGAGCAAGCGGCTACTTACGCGGTACTCCAGACAGCGCCGAGTTTGAATACTCAGCTCCGCCACCAAAAATACCCCCGAATCCGCCTTTATAAGCGCCTGACCCCGCAGGGTTGTTATCCATGGTTCCCACGACGACCGGCCGAAAGCAGCCGAGCTGAAACTAATGGCAACGCTACTGCTAGCTGTGCGAGTGACTCCTGTACACTGCTTACGAGCTGCGACTTTATTGACCGGTGAATACAGAGCCAACAATCCTTCTTCTCCTTCTTCTTCTTCTATAAAATAGTAATAGGCCGATTTTTATTTTATTTTATTTGTTTAACGGTGGAGTTGAATAGAAAGTAACTTCGGATCGCCGGGTTGTGTGTTATAGCATCGATGACCTCCACCACGCTCTGCTGCCGGAAAGCGGAAGGGCGCTCGTTGCGTCATACTGCCGTAAAGCGCACTAAGACGCTGGTTAGACGCGCGGCACTCCGGAATTCAAGAGGAAACGGTTTCAGGTCGAGTCAAACGTGAGGTCTCGCAATAAAATAAAGCCAATAAAAATGTGTCGCTGTGAAAATCCAAACTGTTTCCTTTCCCGCGCAAACCGACGCCTCGTGACAGTGTCGCCTCTTAACGCTCCGCCCACCTCGTACGACAAGCCGGTAAAAGTTGCGTGCGAAAGTTTGCGCCCCCCGCGTTGTATTGTACAGTTTATCTATAAAACAGAAATCCAACGCTCAGTTAATGGCGGTTTTCAACACGGCTTAAACCTTACAGCTACCGCGTTTAAGTCAGCAGTCATCATTATTAGTTTGCGCCCCCCCCATTGACATGGACTCACTTTTGATGGGAATGGGCCTCATTACGTCATCGAAAGACTTGAAACAGCTTTGCTTCGCTTCTTATTGAAGGAATGAAAAGTTCGAGCATGCTCAAGCCTTTCAAGCGGTGTGCTGCGAGCAGGAACAGAGTTCACAAGACCCAAAACATTGACCTTTCACAGAGCTGGAGAAGGCTATGAAAAGATATCAAAGGGTTTAGGGGTCCCATTACCAACAGGGAAAACCATTTCCATTCAGAAATGAAAGACAAGCTCGACCAATCAATCAATCAATCAATCAATTGATCAATCAATCAACCAATCAATTGATCAATCAATCAATCAATCAATTAATGAACTTGTGACTTGCATTAGACTTTTTTGCAGTAAGGGTATGCACATGTTTGCACTAAACTGCACATGTTAATTCAGAAATAATTAGTACATTTTAATTGGGGAATTAATTAATGCCTTGTTTAAAATAAAAATAAAAAAACCTCTTCGTTGTTAATCTTGAGAATTAAGATTCGACGTTGGACGCTAGATGGCAGCCAAGAGCTCATGAAACGTTTGTGGACGCGTCCACGACCTAAAACTATAGAAAGAAAATGACAATGACGTATTTAAAATCACGCAGATACATGTATTAGAATAAGCAAGCAATGAATGATTATATCTGTAAAATAAAAACTAAAGGTTTTATAGAGTAGATGCAGTGCAGCTCTGCTACCGTTTTGTAGACAAATCCATCTTCTGAAGTTAGAAGTGATCAACTCTGGAAGCAGCATTGCATTATGGGAGAGAAATCTGTTTGAGTTCAGACACTATAGCTGTTTTTACCCCTGCTCCTTCTTTTCTACCCCTCGAGGTGGAGCAATAACATTTGCCATTGTTGTTGTTCTGTGAGCTCAGACTTCCTGGCATCCACACTAAATTATCCAGGGCTTTCTGTGGGAGCAGAAATGGCTCAGTGTTCCCCAACAAAAAGGCCATTGAGAGCCAGTGGAAGGCCTCCCATGGGCGCCCACACTACTGAACGCACCAAATCTCTGCAGTGGAGATGGAGAAACGGCTCCCTGTAGAAAATGACTGCAGTGATGTCATTACACATAATTCTCTCTGAACATTTTTTTTTTTTTTATCTCTAGTGTTTTTCTCACATTTTATCACTTACACTTCAGGGTTTTTTTTCCCTGAGATTCTTTTTCATGCCCAAACTCAAGCACAACAAAGCCTGTTTGATATATACAAATGGGCACACACACACACACACACACACGCACACACACACACGAATAGTACCCCAAAGGGACTGTGTTACCATGGTGACATGAAAGCTGTGCAGTGCCTCTGTTCTTCAAACTGCTTTGGACGAGATGAGAGGAGGACGCAAGGGGCTTTTTACAAAGCTTATCTGAAATCTTTAAGATAAGGGTTTAAAAACTTCACATCTTCAAACTTTCTGGAATGCATCATTAACACACTGTTGTGTCTGGGAGAGATATGAAAACACTAAATGGCCGTTTTTAAGAAATGGCCATACAAGTTGAACAATAGGCATAACTGTTATTTTAATTCTTTTGTTGTAGGACAGGAACATAGGGCATTGGGTATTGATGTTAGTAGTTGCTAAATTGTAATATTTAACTATATTTACTATATTTGTACTTGGTAAAGTGTATATATACTTTATGAGTATTCAGTTATTTTCAAAGTGATTGTGTGAAACATCACTTGAATGAGTCTGAAAATGTTTAATTCACTCACCATTAATGTTTATCATGAGACATCGACCACGGATTTACATGCGTTTTTATATCTGAGTAAAAGAGAGGTAGATCTTGTCCTTGATCCATTACTTGTTTCGTGTGATTCATGATCTCCTCTGGGCTATTGGATGCTGGCTGCAGTCTCTCGCCTCCCACCAGGTTTGGGCAGTGTCCAGGCCTGAGGAGCCAGCGTGGGGGGCCAGACTGGAGCCAGACTCCTGATCCCCCCCCCTCCTGAGAGTGGGCAGGAAGAGCAGGAAGAGCGGCCCGAGAAGGAGAGGAAGAGGAGTGGAGAAGTATACAGATGGAAATGGGACATAGAGCAGCATGCAACACCACCCTGCTGCTCCAACCCGTCTTCTTTTATGTGTTTATCGCTATGGGTTTATCTCACTCTTTAATTTTTAACCCAGGACTAAAGTTGAGTGGATACCTCAGTGTGTGTGCGAATTCAGTGATAACGAATGGATATTCTTCATCTATTATTCTCTTTAGTATTGTGTGCCAGGGCCGTATCTACCATTGAGGACACCGAGGTCATGACCTCTGCATTTTTGGCGAGTTAAAAATGAATGAATAACAATAATAATATCAAAACCAGGCGGCGGTTTGACTTTAATCAATAACGTTAGTGCATACAAAAGGCTCTGCGTAACCTTCAAAGTAAATGAAGTTATCGTGATTGTTAAAGAGCCTACGTTCGTTGTGCCTTGGTCGGAGGGAGGCGCCTGGCGTTAACTTGGACGCCCACTCACGGTGACAGGAGACCGCAGGAGAGAAACAGGAAAGAAGAAGTTATAACTTATGGCTCAACAGGCAGGTTCATTTTAATTTAAATAGCTAACCTGCAATGTAATGTGAGTTAGCTAGAGGTGTGCTTGTATACATTTAGTGTACTCTATTCTAGTCATTGATCAGTCCTCGACATCAACTGCCGTCGTCCGGGCAACCAGTTTTGAGGCTATGGCAACCGTTACGTTTTGAGGGGTTTGACTATCTTGGCAACTGTAAGAGAGATGAAACCTTTGACCTCACGCGGGTCAGGGTAGCTACCTTTCGAGCAGTTCACTAGCTAGATAAGGTTAGCTCGCAACGTACCGTCCAGTGTTCATTACATTTATTATGTGTATGTCTCAGGTGGCTCACGACGTCTAAACGAATAAATCTTTAAAAAATAAATAAAAAAGCTGTGCAGTTGATGCTAGAATGCACAGATTTGTATAATACAGTTAAAACAGTTAATACAGTTGGGTGGATGCCCCCGGACCCCCCTAGAAGTTCTCATGACCTCGGTATTTACAAAAGTCTAGATGCAGCCCTGTTTTGTGCTGTCCTTTGTATTAGGAGTTTTCAAACCGTTTGCATTCAGGGACCCCTTCTAGTGTAAACAGACCACAGACCCCCTAATGATCGCAGCATCAAGGTGTCATATTTCATCAAAATGATCCAACTATACGAATACAGGCACATTAGGCAAATGTGTCTGATCACATTTATATATTTGTGCCATTAGAGCTTTTTTATTCCTAAATTTTCCTCTCAGACAACCAAAACCAATTACACTGTGTGGATTCAAAACAGTTTGTATCATATTAAAATCAATTTCCCTATTTTTATAAAAAATTGCAGTTAGATTCAAGTAAACATTATTTATACTTTTAAATTGAGCTTTAGATTAAACTCATTCAGTGGTCAGTCAGTTAGGCTCATATTAACAAAAATAAATAAATACTATCACAACTAAATAATCTCTATAACAATTTAAAAAGTAGTTGATAGTTACTTCCACCACCATAACATCATTAAAATCATCATCATCAAATTTCGGACCGCTTGGCTGTACGCCAACCCTGTGACACCCCGGAACTCTGAGAACCATGGCATTATATACAGTATATAAGTGCGCATGTGTGCATTCAGTAAACTGATCATTAATACACTTGATTCTCAGATCTTGAGACTACAACACTAAGACAATGTGAGTAAACAGTGATGGTTTCCTGTCTTACATAAACTTTGGTAGAAGAGCTATCTCACACAATAGAGAGGAAGTGTTCCTCGAAGCATGAGACCATACCCCACCCACTCCACATCCTCCTGCTGGACATGTCTTCTTTGTGTTCATTGTTTTAAAACATAGTTTGGGTTTGTGCGACCACAGTTTTCATTTAGCCGCAAACCTCACGGGCGCAGACACTCCTCCTGTCCCTTGATAGCAAAACAGTGAATCGCTTAAACAATAAGCATTTCATTATGTGTATTGTGTGTGCATATATCACATATTAAAATTAAATCACAGTTCTCGCCCTCTACAATACAATACATTTCGGGTACATTCATATGGTCTTCATACACTTGAAATGTCAACCGAATGAAGTAAAATTCAAATGTAGTTCCTGTTTGGCTCATGTAAAGGGTAGAGATGAGATGATGTCCTCAGTCAGCCGGCCATCTCAGATCATTAGACAGGGAAGGAAGGAAAGAAGAGGAAGGAGGTAAGGAAACAGCTTCTATTTTTATTTAGTGTTGGGTCAGAGGCTCCAGAGCATGTTTGTGGATATGAAGGTCACATGCTGACATTAAAGGGGAAAGTGTGTGTGTGTGTCAACTCGGAGATGCTTACAGAGTGTGTGCCCATCTTTCCACCCAAATCTTCAGCTCGGCCCATTACCTGGTCATTAAACTACCGTCCTGTGTTGTGCATCATTAGTTTGCTTGTGTGCTTGTGTGGCTTGGACGGTGAGCTGGAAGGTCTCTAACAGAACTGTAGAGTTAGAGGGATAGGAGGAGGCGTAGGGTAGAGACTGAACAAGGGCAGAGGAAACTGGGCTTTTAATTACAAGTTACAGAGATGGAGAAAGGGAGGAAGAAAAGACAAAATGATCTTCTTACATGGCAGCTAGTATTTTTTGGGATGGAGAGGATTCATTTGCCACACAGCATGGTGTTTAGCGAACAGGCTTCTTTCCATAGGACTAAATGAATCACTTTCCCTTTTTTTGTCTTTTGAACACCATTTATTTTACTGCTGACGAGTGTCGGTAAATATATATCAAACATTTAATGTTTTTCTTTCATAGGTATGCCCCACCACATACACACACATGTGCATCATGTCTTTTGCAGTATGTGTGTGACTCTCAAAGCACACACACACACACATCCAAACCTCGGTGGTACATCACTGTGTTCTTTTGTTGTTGTGAAAACCACAAGAGTTTGCAGAGAGTAATCTTATCAGCTGAGAACAGCCCGTCACTAACATCAACTTACACGTGCTAGTACAAATACGGAGAAAACTGAGGGAACTATTGGGAATTGTTTCCCTTTCACAATAGATTCCAATAAGCTAGAAAGCTTTACCGTCCAAAGAACCCTTAAGGAACCCTTTTTTCTAAGAGTGTAGACTTGCACCTAAAGGCAAAATTCTAAATGGTTGTGGCTTCATAGAGATACAGACTGGGACTGAGGACAGAATAAAAAATTTTCTTAATTTTGATGTGTCTTCAGTATATAAAACAGTTAAAACCTCATGCTCACCATTCCCATTTCTTGTCTGACTTTATGTGAAATTATTCCCCCCCCGTCCCATCTCCTATTCCAAAACCTGAAAACAGTTTGAGCAGTGTAGCCCATATCCCTTTAGTGTATGACTTCTAATACAGCTACTGAGCAAACAATAATAATGGAAAACACACACATACACACACACAGTGGATGGGTGGTAAGAAAGAGAAAGGATAGGGGGACAAATTTGTGCCATGTTGGTGCGAGTTTTTGTGAAGCTCAACTAAGCATACTATTTTTCTTTCAAACCTTCTTTTTTTTTTAAACAAACACTTTCAATTTCTACAACAAGCAGTGTGGTATGATATGACAGCTGCTGATACACCCATGGGACAGCATAGAACGTTTACACTGCTATCAACTGCAAACTCAGTCTACGCCCGCTGTAACCCTAGATTAGTATGTGTATTGGCACATAAAAGCACAAGAGAAAAAGCGACAAAGTTAGTTTCTTTTAAAACTATGATTTTAATATTCTGCTATTGCTTTTCAGTACAGAGTTTAGTCCAGCATCATTAAAATGTCAGTTCAACACTCTTTTGCTTAATTTCACACAATTTGTTTTGAAAAGATTCAAAGCAGACAAATGATCAAAGAGGTTAAAGATAAAGATCATCAAATGTTAGTACAAGAGGCAAGAAAATATTAATCAGATTATATAAACAAAATGGTTATTAGCTCACACTTTACATGGAAAGGCACAGAATTCAAGCAACACTGAAACTCAAAAGACAAACAGATTGGCCCAGCAAATTACATTTTATATTAAAACGGGATTGTAGCAATGGCTACAACATTATGCTGGGTATTAAATGATATCGTTCTATAATTCAAATAATAATAACCTCGTTGGCATTTTGTCCTCATTGAAAATAATATGCTAATACCATAATAGCGTATTACCGTGGAATAACACAGATCATGATCGGTTGACTGAAAACAATTCTCTCAAATATCAATTTTTTGTAATAAGGCATAAGAGTTCATATCAGAAAACATGATTTAATGTTATTTCATACATACAAAATGTGATAGAAAAATACATTTTATAGTTGTTACAATGGTTATAAATAGGACCATACATTTCCAATGGAAAAAACAAGATTGCTTAAAAAAAGGGAGGTGCAGTTCACTGGCATAGATCATATGCATCATATCAAACAGAACACAAACACAGAATCTCACACGCATTCAGATACATATACACACACACACACAACACCTAAGCACTCCCATTAAACAATCTTATAACACTGCTGATAAAAACAGGTAGAACCAAGGGAAAAACCTTATAACCCAGAACTCCAGTTTTAAAGTTAATTGAGAAATTGAGAGGCTTCTTGGGTTGGGTTTCACAATATTTCCCTGTGGTGATTCCCACAAGTCAAAAAAGAAACGAGACATAACACTATTAGAAGACCTTTAAAAACTATTGCATATATGGCACTACATACAAATGACTCAAAGTAACAGCAAAGAGATACTTCCTCTGATTATCCAGTTACGGCAACCAAATAAGAAAAATTATTCCTGTTAATTAAGTTACAAATTATATAACCAAAGCAACCTTCGTGTTCTCGATTGTGTTTCTCATCAAATTGTTATCACGTTAATTCTTGGCCTTGGCTCTGTAATCTGGAAGACCTACTGAAAGAAATTCGATTCATGTAACTTGGCAACGGTAACTGAGATGCCATTTGTATAAAGTAATATTTCACAGTTCACGTCTTAATAGTGTAAGAGTGCGAGAAAAATCACCTTCTATAACACTAGCACTGAAAGATTGCTCAATCCAATTTACATTGCTACTTCATATAGAAATATTGACGCAATCATAACTAACAACTTCTCTATAATAGTTTCAGTATTTTTTCTTGATGAATAATGGCGGTGTTGACATGAGCTTCATAGTTGTGTGGCAGATGTTGCTGCTGAACATCCAAAAAGTACAAATTACTGAACACCAGAGTGAGTATCACAACGTTACCACTATATATGGCACGACTGTAAATTAGAGTTGTTAAGAAATAAATGTCAAAGTGTGCGTTAACTTAATTCTTTACATTTATTCATTAATCAAAGTATAGTTTTTGTGTACTAAGTAGTTTTTACTTATAATTAAATAATTTCCCCCCAAATGAGTAGTTTATGATTTAGAGCGTTAGGAGAAGCAGAACAACAAGTGACTCGGTTTATTTGGGAAGTTTAAGAAAAGG
>JAOUQW010000049.1:10039961-10051146 GCA_028565825.1 Olivaichthys viedmensis
GTGCAGACTTTCCGGCTTGACTGTGTATATATATATATATATATATATATATATATATATATAAAGGCATATTTAATTGATTAAAATTAAATAATCTCATTCATGGCACTATGCAACCTACCTAAAATACATGTCTTATATATTATATGCTCAAAACAATAACCCATATAAAACATAATATATGTGAAACACATGAATATTTGTAACTATTAAGCAGCTATAATCTGTATATTATAAAATATATTTGCAATATATTGTCAATATATTATACAATCCAATATATTATATGGTAATATATTGTCATATTCTTTTAGGAAAAGATTGGAATTGTCTTGGTCCTGTATCTGTCCTGATGCATAGTGTGATGTTCTGATAAATGCTTTGCGAAACAGCACTCCAGGTTACATCTCCAAATCATCTGACAGCAGGCTAATCTGTAAAGCTGCTTACTGTCTTTAGCAGCTTTACAGCAAACTAAAATACCTGTGGAAAGTTGTCCTCCTTAAATCCCTTCATTGCTCCTGTAGGTTTCCTTCTCTTCTAGCTGTCCACTGCACAACACTGGAACATGTAGTGTATTATTAGCAAATTAGGTTATTAGTTTCTGTACATTTAAGACCTAACCAAAATAATAGCAAAGAAGACAGGCAAGTATGCAGCTTATGCGAATGCTGCATAAGTTAAACATTTTGGGGTTCTTTATAGACTAAATGTGATCCGTTTGGACCTATTTAAGTGTTCTTTTTTTTAAATGATGGTGCGAAAGATTCACTCTGAACCTTTCACATGGTTTCACTCAAGCTCAACATTCCTTTGTGTAAAATTATATACGGTATATCACTTTGTGTCATTTTAACAGCTGTCCATAGGATACAGTATTGACTGTTCTTAAAGTAACAATAGGGAATAAAAACATCCTAACTGCTCTTCTAATTGCTACATGCCAAGCAGAACAGACAGTATGTGAATGCAATAATCACATAATTCTCACACTGATCCAATGACTAAAAAAGACCTCCTGCAGAGTTCCTAGAATGCTTTGCTCTTTAATCTGTCCTAACAACAGACGAATATAATTATGACACATAATTATATAGTTCTTAAACCATTTAATTATCAGAGTTTGCTACAGTACATTTTATTTACAGTAACAAGCACTAAACATCAACATCGCCTCATATTTTAAGTTTTTACAATAAAATTATTACATTTATTGTACACTTAGAAAAGTAAAGAAATATATAACAATCCTACACTATTTACAAAGATACGAGTACATGTAGTTTAAGTATAGAGTAATTTGTAGGCTCCTGCTTGGGAACCCCCTTAAAGAAATGCTGATTTTAAAGCATGGGAACAAAAACCAGGTGAACCACTCAAAGTTCAGAGGTCCCAGGTCAAAGTTTAGCTGCCACTTCTAAAGCGTCCTCCTGAAATGCAGGGGGATTCCTGGCCATGTCACCTTGCCACTGGTTTTTCCCTCTGCATCCCATCCAGTGCCTCAAACATGTCCGAATCTTCTAAAATTGGATGATCACTTCCCACTCCCAGAATTTGCTCCAAACATTTCCTATATCTGTTTCTTATGTCAATAATTTTGGCTTGTGTGATCTCTGCACTGCCTCTAAGATACAATATAACACAAAGCATTTTGAAGGTAATTAAAATAAATAAATTAATTTAAAATGTATTGCGTCCTTCTAACTCCCAGCCCTCATTTTGTCAATAAAGTTGGTTGGTACTTGTATATGAAAAACATGATGCACATTTATAAGACATATTTATTGCATCTGTGAGTCAAAAAGGTGAAAAAGGGCCTCATGTCTCTCTGTATACTTATTTTAATCATCTCTACAGAAGTGTTTCACCACAGTTAAACCAGCGTACCAGAGTGAAGTGGCGAAAGCTGATGTGGATCTACAGTAGGTGCAGTCTCATTTAAAAAGATATTTAAAAAAATAAATAAAAATCTGCATCTGATATGCACATAGGGAGAGTTTCATAATCAATGTAGTTGTGCAATTTTATTGTATGATTGCTCTCTCTGCCATGCTCTTTAAGCTACTGAGTTGGCATTTCAAGCGAATGAGGCATGTACATTCTGCATGTTAACACAGTATTGCTTACAACTGTTTGAAGCTTCACATGTTGAGACTAAAGCAGAGAAAAGAGGCAAAGAACGCTGAGTGTAGCTACTTTCATGGGATCGTTACACATGCATTAGCACCCACATGAAGTTGCCACACACTCACAGAAGGACATTACTCTGATCAGCACAGGGATTGAATTATTTGGGATTATTTGGTAAGCCTTGAGTTTAGAGGGTTATATGCATTGTAGAGACCTACTTTGTCATTATATAGACCTTTACTGCCATATACATTTGGGAAGCCTAGATTAGAGGGGATCGTGCCTGAGGCTAATGTAATTCATATGTTCTTCATATGCATTGTACATCCAGGTCAGATTTTCCTATTCCATTAAGAACAAATCTCAATAAACCATTGAACAGTAATCTGCGACAGCCTTACATACCAGTTTAGTCTTCAAATGGGCACAGAGTAGCCAAATTCAATGGAAACTTACTCGGGTTATAATATTTTTTTCATTTAGTGCTTTGTGTGTAACTGCTTTAAAAACCATTAGGTGACAGTTCACATGTATTGGTCAGCAACTTTGGGAATAGTAGCAATGGAAAGAAATGATACAGGTATGCTATCTGTTTTGCATTTTAAAGCCAGCTAATGCCAGCCTACAGTACACAAACCATAAGCAAAAAAAATAAATAAATAACTAAGATGACTGAGTAAGTTTGTGATAGATTACACCGCAATAAATGATGTCTTGAAAATATATAGCTTTGAACAGCAAGAAAAAACATACAAATTTGGTTTAATTACAGTTCTCACCAAGGAGGCAAATTTCCATTTGTTTTTGGGTTTACATTTCTTTCTGTATCTTTGACTTAAAATAATTCTATTATACCACATAAAATGCAGCTGACTCAGTGTTTATGCTGTATAATGTCAGCAAGGCAGCCTCTACCTCTGGTAGGAGTGAAATGGACAAAGTTCTAGTAGGTGGGGCATATTCAGCTCACTGTAGCAACTGCCTGCACTTCCGCCCCCTCTTCTACCTGATTGCCTTTCCCCATTGCCTTCATTTTGGCTATGATGTCTGTGAAGGTTTCCTTGACTGTTTTCTCTAGGATCCACCCCTCACTTTCACTTTCAGGGTCTTCTGGGTTGACCAGCGTCGACAGAGAAGTGCTTACATACTGTAGTCCCACCATCACAGCAACCTGAGAGAGAACAAAGTGTAAAAACCCACCATAACCATAATCATAAGAGAAATCGCTTGAGAAATTAGACTACATTTACACTACACTACATTTTTAAAAATACATTTTCATTGGTGTTATTTTCTGCTATGAGCACTAATGACTGAGGTGGTTTTATCCACAGTGTGTTGTTGAATTTGAGGACTACATTAACACCTATTAAGCTTTGCCATTTTAAAACATGGGCCATTTGTAAGCCATACCTCTAGCATAGTAACCAACAGCACCAGTACACCAATAGTGTTCATTAGTCCTCCATAGTAGGAAACTAAAGCTTCCCTGCAGCCACGTGTCCAGATGTTCAGTTCCTCAGTGTGGTGGTCATAGCTGTAGTGGGCTGAGTTGTTGGTCACTTGGTGGTGGATGCAGGGTCTGGGGGAGCTGGGATTGCAGCAGCTGAAAGGGACTCCATCCAACAAATATTGACCATCTACATTGCTGCTGATTCGACTACAGACAAGAAAACCAATATGAGATTTATTAGCACCATAGAACTGCTCAGTAAGCATATATAAGCATCTATGTGTCTACAAGCAAGAACAAACATATACTTCTAACTGAAGTTCATGAATGTTCATAAAAATAGATTTGAATGTCTCAGTTCATTTAATTATCTTCAGTACATTAAAATTAGCATTTTTTTAAAAAGGCTTTACTTATTTAAATTGACATTGATCATCAAATACCATATGCCACTATATCAAAACATGATTAAAAGCTCAGCAGCATTAAGACTCAAGGTCTCTGCCTATGACACCCTGATCTATTCCCAGCCAATCAACCTGCTCTTGAAGTGATTGGAATGAACATTAAGCTCCGAAAGACGTCGAAATGTGATCCAAGAAGATTATCAACTAAGTCTGAACTGGCTCACACGCTTGATACCATTTATGCAAACTGTAGACTCACTACTTATACTGCAAACTGAACAGTGAAAACAATCCCCAATACACTTTAAAAACAAGGATATCATTGTACGTGAAGACTGAAATGTTAAAATTTAGGGCCACTGCTTATGTAATGACCACCATTCATTCAATATGCATCACTTCAAACCAACTATAATTAATAAAATGGAATTTCATACCAAATTACCACAAATGGGAAGGGTATCAAGAGTCATTTTACACCATTTATACCTGTTTCAGCCTCAAATACTTGATGACAAACACTCACTCTTTGACCGCTTTAGAGCTGAAGTCCAAGTAGCGATTGCTAATCCACTGGATCTCAAACCAGTCTTTGTAATTGTTGTTTCCGCAACAACGAAACTCGATCTGCATCAAGTCCAGAGTTCTCTTTAAGTAGCAGCGACCAGGTACATCTGTGTCCTTGTAGAATTTCATGCCATTCTTCAGGCCTTCTGCCAGGGTAAACTGTAGAGGGATGCGCATGCTAAAGCACAAAAGTGCAGTGAAGAAGAGGAGAGTGTTGAAGAGCAAACAGCATATAAGGAAAAGCTTTATAACTGTCTTCCACTTGGTGAACTTGGAAGAATCCAGTGAGTCATAGCAGATCTTGCCACCAAAGGCATTGATTCCACAGGCCAACAATCCCACACCAATGAGAAGGTTGGGTACAAAGTGGCTTTCTTTGTTGTCCATTAGCTCACTTCGCTTCCGCAGTTCAATTTTGAAGAAAAGGCCCATGCTAAAGACAAGGACTCCAGCCATAATAGACACCCAGTACATGAGCCATAGCATCTGGGCCAGCTTTACTCGTTTTTTCAAGTCAAACTTTACTTTTAAAATAGCCATCTTTTGGTGCTAGTTTTTATAAAGATAGAGAAAATTGTGTACGCTTTGGTTCACCTGTCTCTTTTCAGCGTTCGATGACCTCCACCAACAGATCCAAAATGATTGTCTCAACTAAAATTTGGTTTGTCGTAAACATATATCTTCAAACAATAATTTGTAATCCATTCCACTGAAGTGGGCTCATGTTAGTTATTTCCATAGTCCTTTGAGCCCAGAATAGAACATTCCAGATTTCACCTGGCATAGAGCATAAGTCTTCTCCTTCTCCTTCTCCTTCTCCTTTTCACCCTATGAATAGATTCCTTACTAAACTGAAATAAAGCAGTATTGATAAATACTGTTGTCCCTTTTCCGATATGGGGTTCTGAATGACCATGGATGCAAATGAATAAACTCAAAGTTACAGTACGTCACGCTAAACCGTGCTTATCAGCCTTATCCCATTAACAGAAATCCTCTGCCAGCAGATCAGTCAATCAGTAAGCTATTGCTGTAGTATGTGATTGGTTTGATTGGTCACATGGTCTTGCAAGCAAAACTCAGAAGTCACTAGGGAACCAGAACTTAAGAGGACTTAAGACCACACTATTTCTGCTCCGTGCGCCTGAGTAACAGGACCCTTCACGTCAAACAGGGTTTTTATTTTATTTTTAAAGATGGCCTTTGAATCAACTACAAAGACAACATTTAAAAAAAAAATGTTTTAATTAAAATTGTAAGTTAGGGTCATTACAGCACCAAGGACATTAGGTTGTGAATACTGTTATAAGCATGTGATACCCTAATAATCAGTTTTAGTGTCAAAAACGAAACACTTTAGATTTACACTGTTTTGTAGACACTAAGATTATGTAATTATTCTTCTGTCTTACTCTTAGAATATCTTACGATGTAATACTGTCATTTACATAAACATGTGTTTATCTACGTATGGAACAAAAGGTAAAAATGTTTCTGCGATTCAGTGTGGTCACTGTGAATGTGTTTTTCACCACCATCGACAAAACACCAAATGATTTAATCAAATTTCTGATGGCACAGATTCCCTTTTTCCAACAAACATTCCATCGTTTGGCGCTTTTCTCATGTTAAAGCTTGCTTTGATTCTATCGTGAAACACCTGCATTATCTTCAGTAGGGCTGAGGTTTACAGTGCATACGGAAAGTTCAGACCCTTTTCAAGTTTTCCACATTTTGGTATGTTTCAGACTCCGCTTAAAATGATTCAACTAATTATTTCTCATCAATCTACACACAATAATCCACAATGACAATGCAAAAACAGGTTTTGTAAATTTATTAAATTTAAAAAAAAAACTGACATATTCCATTTACATACGTATTCAGACCCTTCACTTAGTATTTGGTTAAAGCACCTTTGGCAGCAACGACAGCCTCAAGTCTTCTTGGGAATGATCCTACAAGTTTCGCACACCTTTCTTTTGGAAGTTTCTCCCATTCTTCTTGGCAGAATCGTTCAAGCTCAGTCAGGTTGAAGGGGGAGCATTGGTGCACAGCCATTTTCAGGTCTCTACAGAGATGCTCTTTTGGGTTCAGGTCCGGACTTTGGCTGGGCCACTCCAGGACTTTCACCGAGTTTTCCCGAAGCCACTCCTGTGTTTTCTTGGCAGTATGCTTCGGGTCGTTGTCTTGTTGAAATGTAAACCGTCGCCCCACCCTGAGATCTTGGGAACTCTGGAAAAGGTTTTCACCCAGAATTGCTCTATATTTTTCTTTTATTTTGAATAAATTTACAAAACATTCCAAAAACCTGTTTTTGTGTCATCATTGTGGAGTATTGTGTGTAGATTGATGAGAAAAAAAAAGAGCTGAATCCATTTTAAGATGAGTCTGAAACATACCAAATGTGGAAAACTTGAAAGGGTCTGAAAACTTTCCGTATGCACTGTACATAGTATGTTAGGAAGGTGCAGATAATAAGGCCTTTATTACGTTCATGGTACCATCACTTTCTGCTCTTTGCTGGATTTATCAATACCTAATAGAGATTGAATTTTGAAAATTGAAATGCATCACTGATATAGCGACCATCTTTATTTTTACAGGAAAAATATGCAAAGGAATAAACAGGTGGCCATGGGCCGAAAGAAATTCAACATGGATCCCAAAAAGGTATACACTACACGTCTGTGTTTTCATTTAATTGGATTTCATTACATCTGCCTTTGACCCTGTGAAGGTCATTTTAAATGTCCTTAGTAATTGCTTTCCCACATGGATATTTGGCTTCCGCATATTTGGATTGTTATTTCACACCCATCCCTTCAGAAAGAAGACCCGTTATATCACATGCCTAATCACTTGTGTATTTTTAAACTTTATGCACACAGTGAAAGATCTATTCTATTCTATCTACACACATTATAAAAGGCATATGTCCAAATCATTTTCATATTCTATCCGTACATCCAAAGTAAACCTCAAACAGAAGTCTGAACAAGAGATTAATCATAGAAAAACAGAAAACTGTTTGAACTGAGGTCATTTTTTGTGATATATTTTCATAATTGCATTTTGCATTACGCAGATGGGTGTTAGAGCTCTGGTAGTGACTAGCGTGACATTAGAGTGTCTGACTGTGGTGTCTCTTCACAGGGGATCCAGTTCCTCATAGAGAATGACCTGCTGAAGAACACCTGTGAGGATATCGCTCAGTTCCTCTACAAGGGTGAGGGCCTCAACAAGACAGCCATTGGAGATTATCTAGGCGAAAGGTGAGAATTGCATGATTCCTCAACTGACTTGATGTGGGACTGTAATGTAGAAAAGCTTTTAGTGTTCCCCAAGTGTTACTCTTATCTTCAGGTTTACAGTGAAATGGAACAGGACCACCATCCCAGTGTACACTGACTCTGCGTTCATAGCAGTTAGGTAGAGACCGTGTGTTGCGCCGTGTCATATTTTTCATGATGCATGAGCTCCTTGACATCCTTGTAGCATCAAAGTGAATTTTATTAACCTTTCATCCTCTGTCAAAGGCAGGCGAATTAATGAGACTCGTTAATGACATGCAATGCTGAACACAAAGGAGCGACGTTATCAGCTGGTCTGTAATCCATAAGCCTCATAATTTGGTTTATGGAGATTTTTTATCATAAAATAGCCTATATTACCGTTTACACAGTTACTGGTGGGAAAGAAAAAATAAATTATTTGGTGAGAGTAGATTCTGTTTTCACTGGTTGGTGGTGATATCAGCTCTGCTGCTCCTGGAGTCTGTGCCCAGGGGAGAATGACATCATCTGTCATAACCTTGTCCTCACTAAACGCCCTACAGTCTGCTAGAAGCCGTGATTTGTGTTAATCCGGATGGCCAGTGCTTGCTAAAGTATTGTGGTGTGCATAACTTCTCCAGTGTACACACACACATGCACACATTCCTTCGATCTATCTATATATAAATATATAGATGGATTATCAGTGCTAAAGCTAAAATCCATGTACAACAATCCAGATTTTTTTGGGGGGGCTAACCCTTAGTTGGTAGGCTAGAAATTCTGTAAAGTCAACCCCCCTCTTTTCATCCTTCCTTTTTCCATCTCTCTTTCTATTCCCAAGGGTAATGGTGAGCACACACACACACACACACACACTTCATAGTTGCGGTATAGTCCTGGGCTGCTGCAGTCCTATGGTGACAGGATAAAGGGGAAGGAAGGGGATGGGGGCGTGGGCCGCTAAATGGGAGTATTCTCCAAGTAGGTTAAATGCATTCACAGCCCACTGACATATCGACAGGCTGCATTTTAGGGAGCTTTCGGGAAGGTGTTGGTTACACATAGATATGCTGATAAAAAAAAAAAAAAAAACTACTTCGTGAGTAGTATTGCGATAATTCTATTAGAATCCATTCATGTTAGGTCGTTGCTGTTTAAGTTTGTAGTGTGTAGTTGACTATTATGTTGACACCCTTTTGAAATTCTACACGAACCTAGAACTATAAGAGATCTTGAAACTTTTTATTTCAGTTTTGCTTCTGGTGCCTGTAATTCTTACCACCTTTTCTGTGTTTAAAATCCCTGAAAAGTAAACAGAATACAAATATCATTAACTTCATGCAAGTGATTGGCATGCAAATTCTGCTTTCATAATCTTCTATTCAGTCGTCATATCTATTATTGCAGTGATTATTTAAATAGTATTCTTTATCCTCTCGGTTTCATAGATGAGTTCAATATTGAGGTTCTTCATGCCTTTGTGGAGCTTCATGAATTCACAGACCTCAACCTGGTCCAGGCACTCAGGTAATCTATATAAAAAAAGTAGCTAGATTTATTATTATTAATAATAATAATAATGTGTATAATGTCTTCCTTAATCGCAAGGTCACCTCACAACGCATCAAACACAAGACCTTACAATGTTAAATTACATTGCATAATATAATGCACAGTTTATTAATTACATGTGCAACTAATTATGTTGCATTGCTACTATACTGATTTCATTAAGTATATTTGCCATCATTTCACCATGAAGACAATTCTTGTGGAGTTTCCGGTTACCGGGTGAAGCCCAGAAGATAGACCGCATGATGGAGGCTTTTGCACAGCGTTACTGTCGGTGCAACCCTGGTGTCTTTCAGTCCACAGGTAAGTGTGTGTTTGTTTCATGGCTATTGAGTCATATAATTCTGCAAAGCTGATGCATCTTTTCCTGCCTAAGTAGTCTCCATTTATAAACCCTAAAACTCCCTTTACACACTCTCCCACCCACTCACATAGTTCCTCATACATGAGCTTTCCCCTTTTACTCACCTCCCATAAGCACCATGCTGTTAGCGAGGCTCAAGTGCTCACTGACGTTGCCCTTTTCTATGAATAAAAAGTGCTTTTGGAACTCTGTTCTGATACAGTGCTCATCCATTACCGTGGCTTTTGAATTGTTGTTAATATATGCAGTCATTATATATGCAGAAAGGAAAGAATGCAAATACCACTGATTTTAAACTTGTCTTTTAATGTTCTCTCTAGATACCTGCTATGTTCTTTCATTTGCTGTCATCATGTTGAATACAAGCCTGCACAACCCTAACGTAAAGGACAAGCCGTCAGCAGAACGCTTCATAGCAATGAACAGGGGTATCAATGATGGGGGAGACCTACCAGAGGACTTGCTTAGGGTCAGTTCTTCATCCCTTTTTGACTTTTTCATGGTTTATTTGCCTCACATGTTTAAACACATGATTAGCTAGAGCTCTGCAACAGTCTCCAAGTATACTAATGTCTTAAAGGTTCTCTTGTGAAAAGTGCATATGCTTTCTCTGTATAGTGTGTTCATTGTCTCTGCCACTCATCCATACCTACAGAACCTGTATGAGAGTATCAAGAATGAGCCCTTTAAGATACCAGAAGACGATGGCAATGACCTCACACACACGTTCTTTAATCCGGACCGTGAGGGGTGGTTGCTGAAACTAGGTAAGTGGGTAGTGTTGGGAAAGGGAAAGAGGAAGATCAGTGGGAAAGGAAACATCTTGGTGCTGCCTGTTAAATGGGTCCAAAACAGGTTCCTGTCAGTCAAATGGCTTATGGGTAATGGACCACAGAAACCATCTTCATGGGCTGCGCCAATGCTCAGCTCTGAATAACAGTTAATTTTGTAGCTTGTAAGTAACTTCTTGGTATAACAGACTACCAAAACAAAGTATTTCTGTTAATAAGATTGTAAACTTGTGGGCCAAAATGTAATTCTCAATAAAGCCACACTGATGTCCACTGCTAAATGGTTAAACTACAGAAGAGCAAAGAATCCCCCTTATCTTACCTTATCGGTTCTGAAATGGCTGACACAATCACTCTACTGATGAATATGGCAGTGTCCGCCCAGCCTGGGTCTCATGCCAACATTTACCTGCACAGTGACGCCTACACACCACACAATATGTTTAGTAAGCATGAAGTCATTAAAGGAAATTAGGAATATAAACATGCAAAACCAGTTGGAGTGTGTTGACACATTATGCTATATTCGCACAGTGCACCCCGAGATGAGCAAAGCAAAGAGTATGCATAATTTCACAAAGGACCTTGCTGAAACATTGGCTGGTTATTTCTATTTGATTAGG